>PVIR01007957.1:0-59393 GCA_004026965.1 Petromus typicus
TTTTTTTTGGGTTTTTTTTGGTTTTTTTGAGACAGGGTCTCACTTTGCAGTTCAGGTTGGCCCTGAGCTCACTGTGTAGCCCAGGAGTACCTTGAACTCACAGCAATCCTCCTGCCTCTGCCACCTGAGTATTGGAATTACAGGCATGAGCCATCACACCAGCATTGTGGTATGTGTTGACTGCTAGTGGGCGTGAGTCTCCACATTCAGCATTGTTGTATGTGGTTATCAGGAACTGAACTCAGGACCTTGCACTTGCAAGGGAACCACTGAGCTAAATCTCCCACCTAGCCTTTGTTTGTTGAGACAGGGTCTCACTATGTAGTTCAAGATGGCCTTGAGCTTCCTGTGTAGCCTAGGCTGGCCTCAAACTCACAGCAATTCTGCCTTCCTGCCTCAGCCTCCCAAGAGCTGGGATTGCAGCCATGTGCCACCACACCTGGGGCCACAAACATATGTAATTTTTAAATTTTTAAACTTTTTTTCTTTTGAAAGTTAATACATTTGACCACGCGATCATTCTGCTCCTGGTAACCTTTCCTAAAAACAACTGTGGTAAAATCCAGTTCACAAAGTCATGCTACTTTTTTAGGTTGTTTCATCGTCCAAGTGTCTAATTAACATAACGATATGACTGCTCTTACTTTGCTAGATTTGAAGTGTTTTGATTTCTATTACAGGGATGAGGCTTTTTAATTTAATGACACTCTCATCCTGTGGACTCAATCATTTTAGCTCAGCTTTTTACTAAATTTGCATTCTATACAATTAAAGTTAAGCACATACTACTCATCCAGAGCCACGTGGGAGTCCTTTCGCCTCTCTCTAGTGTGAACCTGTATTCTGGAGACTGTGTCATCTTCCTCTCAATTTACTCCCTCTTTTGGGTGGAGCCCATCCTCCATAACTTCCAAAAAGAGGGCACCGGGAGTAAATTCGAGACTCTGCAGAGCCCACACCGGTCCCTTCTCACCCTCACATACTATTGACAGTCTGCGTGGATAGAAAACTGGAGGCTGCAAGTGTAATTACAGGTGCTGCTTCTCTGGCTCTTGCAGTTTTCAGTGTTGCTGAAAAGTTCGCACCAATTTTTTTCCTAGTTCTTGGATAGGACTTTTCTCAGTCAGGAGTTCTTTTAATGGTCTTCATTGTATTTCCTATATTTTATTTCCTTTTTTTTGAAGTTTCACTGTCATATACATTCTTTTATGTCTTTTTCAATCAGTATGCTAAACCCTCAGAGGTATTTTTAACCTAAAAATACCTTTGGTTCTGAGATCTTTTATATTATTTCTTGGTAATTTCTTCCGATCATTCTTTTTTTTTTGAGACAGGGTCTCGCTTTGTGGTTCAGGCTGGCCCTGAGCTCAGCCTCAAACTCACATCACAGCAATCCTCCTGCCTCTGTCTCCCGAGTGCTGGGATTACAGGCGTGAGCCACCACGCCCGGCACTGTGGTATGTGGTACTGGTTGCTGCTGGGTGTGAGTCTCCACACCCAGTATGGTATGTGGTTACTGGGGATCGAACCCGGGTCCTTGCGCTTGCAAGACAGGTGCCAGAACCACTGAGCTGTATCCCCGGCTCCCGATCATTCTTTTTTAACTCTTCAGTCTCCTGGATTGATTTTCCATTTCTAATTTTGCTCTTTTTTTACTTTGTGGAAGAATTCTTTGCGTAATTTCTAAATTCTACTGAATTTCTATACTGTATCTGAATTTCTGTATATGTCACATTTAAAATTTCTAAGATTGCCTTCATCCTTAAGTTGTTCATTTTTCTCATGGAATCTTGTTCTTGTGTACACAGAAGCACAGCCTTCTCTTCGAGATATAAATTATAGTTTCTTTGACAGCTTTCTCTACTTCTACATCTCTATTGCTTCCAAAATTCCATTTTTCTGCTTCTTTTTCTTTCATGTTATAGGCCTCCTATGAAGGCCTGACAGTCGTCATCTATTCTATGGTTTTCTAAACCAATTTTAAGGTATAATTTGTATATGAAACTATTTTACATGTACTGTGCCATGAGTTTTGGTAAACGTCTACATCCACATACCCTCTACCGCAGTTAAGACACAACAGTTCCGTCACCCCAGGAGCCTCCTTCCTTCCCAGTCTACCCTCACCCCAGTACTAACAACCACTAACCTGCTTTCTATCACTACAGCTCAGTCTTCCTGAGCTTCTTGCAGCCAGAATCATGCAGCACGCATCCTTCTGTGTATCACTATTCCCCTTCACTGTGCATAGTGCTTTCGAGATTCTCCCACACATGCCAGTCGCAACTCCTTCTCTTCGTGAGTGGGATCTGCTCCTAACTATTCAGCCAGGGTCCCTGCTGATGCCCATTTGCACTGTTTCAATGCAGGCAACTCAGCATAGCTACAGTGAGCATGTGTGTCCATCTTCGTATGAAGGAGGCCATGTGAGGGTGGGCGTGCAGTGTGGGCTCCCCACGGGGACACAGCAGCTGGCCAGTGGCTCGAGGCCCAGTGTCTGTCTCTTCTGAGGGGGAGTAGCTGGTTTGCTTTCTCCAAACCAAGAGCTTCCTGCTGCCGGCACAGGCATGGCTGATGGGGGTGCAAGCATGGCTGGGGTGCAAGGAGCTTGTTATTCAATAAAGAATTCCACTTCCTCCCTGCATCTGGCTGAGCCCTCATGCTGATCCTCTGCACTGGCCCAGAGCCTCTCTATTCTGAGAAACAGCCCTCTGGGCCTGCAGGCCTGGCCCAAACTTCCTTGCACTACACCTGCAACTGGCTCCTCTTGTCTCCAGGCCATCCTGGTGCCTTGGTCCCTCCACTCACAGATGCTCCGACACGGCCAGGCTCTTCTCTCCCACTCCCGAGTAGCCTCTGCCCCTTCCTCCAAGGTGACACTTCTGAGTTTCCAAACACACAGCTTTGAGTTGGTGTTTCTGCTTCTATCTGTTTTAATGCTTCTGGTGATTAAAGATGACAGAGTATTTGGAACCATTCATTCCACTGTCAAAATCTAAAGTTCTTGGGTCTTGTGCTTTGTGAAAAGCAATGCAGCTCTACAGGAGGCAGGCAGGGGCTGGGGTCCCCCAGTGCTGCAGGCTGTTTCCTGGGCCTCATGTCCCTGCATGGGGCTCAGGGATCGCCCTGCTGCAGACCCTCTGAAAGCTACAGCTGTGCAGAAACTGGGTCAGCAGGTCAAGAGGAGGCTCAAAGCCACGTGGGTGGTCTGGCCTAGGCAGAACTAGAATCCAGAGCCTCTTTTATGTCACATTACCTCCTGGACATCACTACCAGACCACTGACCAAAGAGGACAGCAAGGGCTGGGAGAAAGGGGGAGAAGCACCTCAGGCTGAGGCTGCCCGGCCCTCAGCCTGCCAGGGACAGCACTCTCACGCCAACTCCTCCCTGGCCCTGGCCCCTGCACATCCGGATCCACTTTTAGTACATGCCTCATCTGGACAGTGAGGCGCCTGAGTTAGTTTCTTCTCCTGCCCTCTGCCAGCCAGGGAGAAGGGGGACAGAGGAGCCCTGCAGCGGCCTGGGTGGGCTCGTCTCCCTGTCCCCCGGCATCCCTGGCTACAACTCAGAAACACAGGCAGCCAGGAGGCAGCCCCTGCCAAGCAGACGGCCCCCCCTGGGCTCCTTCCTCCCACAGGAAGTGCTGGGCCTCTTCTCAGAAACACTTCAGCAGTAGCTTGTTCTCAGAGACCAGTCCATGCCAGTGGGGGGTTCTGGTGTTTTGCAGTTAAGTGACTTTTGAAAAACAAAATAATAAGGATAAAAAGATACCTACCTAAACTGAATTCTAAAATGGGCTCATCTGGATCTTGTATATTTCCTGAAAAGGAAAGAAATGACAGAAAAAGCACCCTTCATAAACCTTTCTTTGCTTTTAGATTTAATTTTGAAAAACAGCACCATTCATTCTACTTGTTCCCTCCCCATACCCAAATTATTACAGGAGACGAATTCTCCATTTTTTGAACATTTTGCCTTAGCAGTTCTCAAGACATCTCAGACCCCAAGACCAAACCACACTCCTCCGCAGGCCTGCGCACCACAACAGGGAGGCCTTTAATCATGGCAGCACATGCCGGATGGCACTGGGCACCTTCCCATCCTGGCACCGAGCCCCGGAGGAGCCAAAGTAGAAAACTGAGATGACCGTCTTCTGGCAGAAGCGGCTACTTTCCCCTGTCAAGCTCCTACTTCACCCAGGACTCTGGACAGACACCCTCAGGGCAGACCTCCCTTACCCCACCAGACAGCCTGTGCGTCCAGCACCACCCCAGCCCTGTGAGGCCCACCTGCTAGAGAGAGGCCCAGCATGTCGGCTGCCACATCAATGGTGGAAGCCCGCTGCATGGCACGGGCCCTGGCGCCATGGCGAGGGCTGTTTTCTCTTGCTGTCATGATGTCATTGGTGAGGATGTGCCTCTTGTTCCTCGATCAGACCACACCCGATTCCCTGGGGAAGCAGCGTCACAAAGCCCTGGTGTCCTATGGTGGCAGTAGCCCTGAGAAACAGGAGCAAATACTGGTAAAAAGTCAGAAGGTGGCTGCAGTGAGAAACAGGGTTGGTGTGGATGCTGCCTCCGCCCTTTCTAGTCACTTCTTCCTCCCCATGCCCCAACACAACAATATGCGATGCATCTCAAGAGAAATCACCTCCTACTCACAAACTGTGCCACACTGAGCAGTGGTTTTAACACAATCACAGAAATCTTGCTGTTGTACTATGCTTTTTGGTCGGCAGGTCTCCCAGAATCTATGACCTTAAGTCAGTTCTGACAGGACAGAGCTGCATGGACAGTGTCCCCTGCCCACACTACTCCACTGTGGCAGACATGGCAGGGAGAAAGCCTGCGCGCCTCTAACCTGCTTTCCCGTTTCCCAAGCCACGCAGACTTCCTGTGTGGTCTCAGGCTCTCTTTCACCTAAGGGAAGGGAAGGTGTGGGGCTAAGAGCACAGGCACCCTGGCTCTGCTCCAAGACACACATCACACAGCATGGTGGGTGCGGCAGGTCTGTCCCACCCCATGTACTCCTGCCTGGGCCCTGGAAGAACCAACCTTTCTCGGTCAAGACAACTACACAGAGCCTTAAGCTTGGTTAAAACACCCTCTAGAAGGTCCTCTAGATCCAGGGACACCCGACTACCCAAGGGTGTCTACCCTCTGTGCCTGAAGGACCCGGGGCTTCCGCTCAGAATTTCATTTACCAAGTGACTTACTGGACATGTTTGTGCTCAGGCCGCGTGGCATTTCCTCATAGACACATATCCAAATCCATCATCTAAAAATAGAAAAGGACAGACTTGAACTGATCTATCAGGGGCTCGAGAACATGACGCTAGAAAGATGGGGAGCAGAAGCTCCTCCATGTTCACTGCTCCCCACTGCAATTCAGCCTTCGGCACAGAAGCACAAATTTCACTCAGACTCCACAGAATGAGAAAGAAGACCTGCGCAGTCCCCTTCCCTCCAGCAGTGATCTGGCGGACAGTGTGGGTCTGCCCCGAGAGCAAACGAGGCAGCTTGAGCGTGCGCAGTGAAGCAAGAATGGAGAGACGCGAGTCTGAGTCTCCACTTTCCGGCTCCCCGAGCACAGGCTCCTGGAGAAGACGCCAGGCCCAGCTGGGTGAGGCTTTTGGTGTGTAAGACCAGGCTTGCCATACCCTGGTCTAAAAGGGTATAAAAGGGTAAAAGGGTAAAAAGTCAGAAGGTGGCTGCAGTGAGAAACAGGGTTGGTGTGGATGCTGCCTCCGCCCTTTCTAGTCACTTCTTCCTCCCCATGCCCCAACACAACAATATGTCACACAGGCCGATAGTTGAAAACCAAATGTGTAAGAAAGGAGAGAGCCCCACCAGTGGGCTCCTTCCTGCCAAGGGGAACCTGCTCAGTCCTGGTGCTGCTGCGGGCTGTCAGAGCAAGGACAGCTGGTACACCCACCTGGAAGGGCTGGGTCTGGGAACTGAAGGGCAGACAGGAGCTAGAACTTGGCCCCGGGGCAGACTCTTGCAGTCGAGTGTCCAGGGGCTTTTAGCCTGGGCACCACGGCAGCAAGGGCCACAGCCTGGCAGGGGAGCCAGGGAAATCATGAAGGAGAAGACTCACTGGTCTGCCAATGTCAACAGGCGAATACGGACTGGGAACATAGCTCAGTGGTACAGCATTTGCCTGGTATGCATGCGTGTACATGTACAGGAACACACACACACACAGAGTTAACGATGAGAAAAAGTAACAGTGAGAGCTGGGCATGGTGGACACACTTGTAATCCCAGTATTTCAGAGGCTGAGGCAGAAGGATCACTGAGAGATCCAAGACCAGCCTGAACAACACAGTGAGACCCTGTCTGAAAAACAGAAACAAAGTAACAATGAGGATGATAAGACAGAGAAAGTATTTACAGTATTAAAGCATGCATTTTACAGTAATGCTGGTATGAATTAACAAAAACTCACTAATAATGCAAGTGGCAGATGGTACGAACTCATGAAAGACAAATATACATGGTAAAATAGGTCAAATTCTGTAACAGTTGAATCAATGCTAAATATACCCAGCTTCACCTAAATTAGTTTTCCAAAGGAAATCTAGTTATTCTAGTGAAAATACACACTGGTGGGGAACTATACAGGGCTACTCTATTCCTCTGACAGCATTCAAGAATAATAAAAGCACTTCAAAGGACAACGTATCAAACTTTATAAACTAAACACAGTCACAACATTTGTAAACACTAACAAAATGCTTGCCAACAAATCTGAACATGGAAAAGACTTCTGCACAAAGATGCTCCCGGACCTGAAGAAGTCTAAACACCTCACTTACAGGCATGGTTGGGGACATACAGAAGACAGACTAGTACAAAGCTGCTAAAATGTCAATAGAGCCAATTAATTAACACATGAACTCAACCTTGAATGACAGTCATCTGGGAAGTACAGTGATCCCAGGAGATCTCCCGCACATGCACGAGAAAGGGGGACCAGGAAGGCAGAGGCCAAGTGCTAGGGAGGATGTGGGGCAGCAGCTGGAATGTGCTGCTGGGAGGGAGGAGCCACCCGGGGCCCCAGGAGCCCGCCTTGGGTACAGACGCCCGCCTAGTGACTGGGGATACAACTACGGGTGCCATGCACACTTCGGCTCCGTAAAAAAATATCAGGGGTGTTTGGAGAGCAACAGTCGCAACAGTGAGGCAATCCCAGCCCGCACCAACCGTGCAATGAAGGGAGGCACAGATAAATCCACAGGGCAACCCCAAGGGGACAGTGTGCACCCACCCAGGAGCAGCAAGTCCTGGTGTGAAGCCAGGTGCAGCCCAGCTGGGACAGGGCTCTCTTGCCTCAAAGCTGCTCCCAGCATCTCACCTGGTGGGAAGGTGCTATGAGCGCCTTCACTCCACACAGTGGGGACAAGCCACCTATTAGGAGCCACATCTGCACCCCAATATGTCACCAGTCACAGGGGCGCCCAAACCCATCAGCGCTGACTCCCCCTCCCCTGCCCACCCAACCTGCCCCTTCTGCTGGGAGCGCTGGTCTCACTGGACACAAGGACTTTTGACACAGAGACCCCGAAGGGCCAGAGCACCTGCGACTCACTTCATACTAGTTCACAGGCCAGGGGAACTCCTAGGGCAACAGACCTGAGGAGCCACCTCACCGGTGTCTGCGGGGCACTTAATTAGAATCTGCAATTTAAGTCATTAAGTCTCAGAACACAAAGCTAATTTACTCAGCGGATCTTGATTTCCCCAGTTAGTCGCATTAATTTAAGAAAATTCTGCAAGGCGGCCTGTATTCCCAAAGTCACTGTTTTCCTCCCAGCTCCATTTGAAGACCAGAGCTCATTAGAAAAAAGACAAACTGACTTAAACCTAGGAGGACAGAGCGTGTAGGGGAGTTGGCAGGGGGCTGGAATTTCCTTTTAGGGGCAAAACTCAAACTCACTGCCTTCCCCGCTCTGAGGCAAGAAGAGGACACCGACATCGGACTGACAGCAGGCGCTGAGGGTCCCTCCCACCAGTGTCCCTCCCCACCAGGGGCAGGACGATGCTGGCAGGGACGTTAGTGAGACAGATGAGAGGTCTCAATAGGAAGTGGGTCCTGAGGGCTGGCAAGCACATGTCCGCTGCCCTTGGGCATCACTTGCTGCTTTCTACTGGACATCGCCTTCAAAGTCCCCCTGGCTCCCACCTTAGTCATCACCTGCACTCCAGGGTCTGACCATCTGAGCTGAGGTCCATTTCATGATGTTTTTGCTGTTGGTTCTGAACAGGGACTTGACCAGCCTCCTGCCTCAGGGTGACCAGCTAACAGGAGACGGCGCTCTGGAGCAGCAAGGTGGCTCGCACACCCGCTGCCTCCCTCCATGGCTCCTGTTCTGCTCCCTGCACCCGCCGCTGTCAGTCACCAGCCAAGGCACACACGGCACCCACAGCACCAGTTCAAGCCAGACACAGAAGGGATGGGCACAAACTGTCTAGAAAATTTCATCTTTAAACAAAGTAAACAGTGCCTCCCTTCATAAAAAGCAAGGAATGCTGCCTGCCTCACAGGATCAGGTGGTGAGTGGGCAGACGCCCCAGGACCAAGGCCAAGGGCGGAGGCCCTGGCACCTTCGCATGACCCCGCTCTGGCCCCAAGCCCGCAGGCCCCAGCTCCTGGTCCACAGCAGCTCTCCATACCAGCCTTCTGCGGTCCGCACCCTTGATCTACCTATAAGCCCAGAGCGGGCTCATGAGCTCTGCCACCTGCCCACCTGTAGAGCTTCTCCACCTCAGTCTTGCCAGCTGCCTCTCCCGGACACACGGAGGAGAAGCACTTGTGTAAAGAAACACCTGCTGGCCAAGCCAGTTCTCCCTGCGCTTCTCCTCCTGCCCAAGCCCACCTGCGCCAGGCTCTAGGAGCTGGAAGCCTTTGCCGACCGCCAGGTCTCCTCTCCATCCTTCCCTAACTCCTCCAAACACAACTCTTCACTGAGGCACAAGAGCACAGCAGTGACTTGTTTTCTAAAGCAAAAATCCAATGTAGGGCCCCAGATTTAGCTCAGTGGTTCCAGCACCTACCTCATAAGGGCAAGGGTTCAATCCCCAGCACAAACTAAATCCTAAACCTGAAGGGGAATGTTGGGAGGAAACATGCCTGGAGGGCTGGTCCTGGAAGCAGGACGCCTTCCTGGGGACCAAAGGGCCTGGGCACAGAGGCAGAGCTGGCACCTGGTGAAGCACTGCAAACTGTGTGACCTTCGGCAAGGCAGCGTCCCTGTGCCTCAGTTTCCCCCATTGTTCAAGTGAAGAAGCAACCGCTGTTGGAGGAATTCATGGCCCTCCTCCAGTCACAAACGTGTGAAAGGAGATTCAATTTGTTGGTCTATCAGGCCCATGACCTGACAGGCCCTCTCCTCACTCCCTCAGAGCCAAGGCCCTGCTCTGGCCACCTCCTGCTCCTGTTTCTGCCTGGGCCTCAGTCCATGGGGCAGAGGGCTGCAGTAAGCGAAGCTCTGAATCAGAGACCAGATCATCTGGTGCCTAAGAGCAGGAAAGCATCACGTGCAAGAGAATTAAGCATAGGAAGGCAGGGTGCTTCCAGACCTGAAGCAGTCTAAACACCTCGCTTACAGGCATGGCTGGGGACATTCATAAGACAGACTAGTACAGAGCTGCTAAAATGACAATAAAGCCAATTAATTAACACATGAAAACTAGCTACATGCATTCCTCACCCACACACGGCCCCCATGGCTTCCCTGGGAGACAGTCAGCCACTGAATGACTTTCTGATTCCCACTGCCCATGCTGTGCCCCTGCCAGCAATAGCAAACACAGCAAGGCAGCAACTGGCCCATTTCACTGAGTGGCACACCTCACTGCTTTAACCACTGTGGCAAGAGATATAAATGTCCATCAACACAGGGCAGTGGTCATCTGTCCATGATCCAAACAGGCTCCCAAATTCACATGCTGCAAGTTAATGATCAGTGCCAACTACTGACAGGTGATTAGCTCTGGAGGACTCCACACTTAGGAATGGAACGTGCCTCACAAAAGCTGGGGGAACGAACAGGCCGCTTCCGGCATCTGTCTTCCACTACAGGAGGACATAAGGTGGCCCTGACCAGACAGCAAACCTGCTGAGACCTGCTTGGCACCAGGAGTACGAAGATGAACAAGGCTCTCCTCAGCAGCAGTCGCAGAAGTGTAACAAATGCACAATAGTGGTGGCCAAGGCCCTTGGGGAAACGTTTGACTGTGTGAAGGGCTAGCTGGCTCCTCCCCAGGCAGGGATCCCCATGACAGCACAGGGACTCTGGGGACTTTTTCTTGGGGAGAATCAACCCAGTGTTCTCACATACACCGTGTGCCAAGCTTCGCTTGCCATCTGAATGTCACGTACATTTCCTGGTATCACAGTGACAATGGCAACACTGTCTCGTGCCCCACACGGCCCGTGTCAGGCTGCCTGAGGAGACAATGTCCACAGTGTTGGTGCTGTTCCCTCACCTATAGTTCTCAAAGACTGATTCGTCTCCTTTCTTGCTCCATTGTCAACCCAGCCACTCAAAACTTTCATATAATTAACGCAAAGTCTGTCTGTCTATATATCACCAGGAAGGCCTTCCATCAGTGTCACAGAAATTTCCAAATAAAACAGCAGAGGAAACCACCCCGTATTCGTCAACTCCCTCATCATGAAGCATTGGTACCCACAGGACCAAAGAGCCAAGGTAATAAGGTCACTTGTCTTCCCTGCCACCTGTGGGTCAGCTTACTTGAGTGGGTGTCAACAAAGGCTCTACTGGCAATGGAGTACTGTCACCCACCCACCTGGGCAAGCTCGAGCCTAGCCCCAGAAACACAGCTAGAAGGTTCCTCTCTAGCTAAGTAGGGCTCTGAACTCCAGCAGAAAGCTGGCATGCCTTGTTCTTCCCCTCCCTTTTCCTCTTCCGCCCAAATGCAAGGCTGGAAAGCCTGTCCTTATACCCCAGCCCGCAGGGCGACAGGACGCTGGGTCCTACCTCAGAAACCAGGAAGCCTTCACCTCGAGTGCTACCTCACTCCTCCTTTCTGAGTGGCACAGCTAATCGTAGCTCCTCAGACTGCAGCACAAGGAGGGGCACCCTCCTGGGCAGTGGCCTAGTTATCTTCATGCCCAAAGTCCCTGTTTCAGTGACAAGGGAAAGCTCTGGGCACTCCTGCCATCCATGCCAACACTTCACACATACATACATAAGTAGCCCCCCTTATCTGTGGTTTCAATTACCCACAGTCAACTATGGCCTCAAAATATTAAGCAAATAGTCTAGAAATAAAAAATTGCTGGTTTTAAAATGCATGCCATCCTGATTAGTGAAATGAAGTCTCACACTCTCCCACTTCCTCCCATCCAGAAATGACCCACCCCTGTCCAGTGTGTCCACAGGTTTGTGGTACCTGCCCCACAGCCACGCACAAGCCCACTGTGATAAGGTCCCCCACACTCTACTGCAGTGCTGGTCAAGTAATCCCTATTTTACCTAGTACAGTCACTGTCCTATTTCTTACAATATAGCTGTTTTATTTTATAATTGATTATTGTTTGTCTCTTGCTGTGCCTACTTTTTTATTTTTAAAACTTTTAGATCCACTTTCTTTTCCTTACACACAGAACTTGTCCACACAAGTTTCTTGCAGCTGTAAAATCACCTAATACTGCCTAGATACCATTTTAGCCCCTATCTCTTTGCTGGCATCAAAATATGAATTAAAACAGTATTAAATCCATAAAATAGTTACACTGCACATAACTATGTCAAGCTTTGACATGGCAATTAAATCACACTTAGAAAGAGGACAAGAAAAACAAAAAAACAAAAAAAGAAGCAAAAAGGGCCAAGGATGTAGCTCAGTGGCACTGTGACTGCCTGATAAGCACATGGTCCTGAGTTCGATCCCCAGTACCCCACACAAAAAAGGGGAAGACAAGACCCCCTTGTCCCACCTGCTCAGAATCAGGCATTCACTGGCCCCACTCTGTGACTATACATGGCTCTCGGGGCAGCAGAGGTGACTCACAGCTACTTCAGAGGACAATGAACACTGGCCTGTGAACACATCATGCACCACTCCACCTGTCTCCTAAGTGGGCTCCTAATTCTAGAGTGGCAGGCCCAGCTGACAGAAAATGAAGACAGATAACACAACTTTTATTGTGTGGACTGTGCTACTTTACTGATAAAACTTTATCATAGGAGTGTATGTCTAGGAAAAAACAGTGTTTGTGTTATCTACAGTTTCCGGATCTACAGGAAGCTTCAGAAGACATCCCCTGAGGACAGGGCTAAGGGCTACTGTCAAACATCTGGGACCCGTGCCAATTCCCGGGAAGAAAGCCAAGTCCGATAAGCTTCAGAAGGGGACATTTGTCGTCAGAGTTTGGGGCTGATTTAGAAATCTGGAGCCTGAGTACAGCTGGTCACGCCCACGGACCCCAGGGCAGCGCCCAGACGGCCCTTCCCAGCTCTCGCCTGCTCACTCTCACCCAGGCTCTCGGAGCATGTGCTGCCCCTACCTGGCTCTCAGCCAGTTCCCCAGGTAAGGGAGACCAGGCTCAACTCGAGCCAGGTGCCCTGGCTGGAGAGCTGGGGTCACTTTAGCGTGAGCTGGGGCGGAGGGTTCCCACAAAGGGATGGGGGGCAGGCACACCCCCTTGACCCATCACAACTGCTGGTACCCAAATGAGATTTCCTAGGGCAGGTAGCTCTTCAACTATAAAGAGAAACATCAAAGAATTCCAAGTATTAACTAGATATTTTTATTGTTTAAAATATGTAACATCAACACAGAATCAGACCTTTTGCTTCGAGCTTTTAAACTAATATAAAACTAAGAGAGATCTACAAACTACATACAAAGAAAACTCCAACAGGAATGAATTCAGAATTATATTGACTTAATGTAATAGATGAGGCTGCTGTACAGAAATAATCACAAGAATGTGACCAACACCAGACAGCATCTCTGCACAACCCCCACTTCACTCTTGCCCAGCCTGCAGCCAGCAACACCCAGCAGGGCCACTTCAGCATCCACTCAACAGCCATCTGGTCACAACAGTGGCTGGTAGCCACCATTCCCCAAATGGCAAAGTGTCAGGCAGGGCAGAGGAGCAGATCTCCCACACCTGACCCTTCAACATGTCACTTTTTTACTATGAAGGAAATAAAGAGTTTTAGAAAAACCTGAGCCAGGCATCTAGCTCAGTGCTGCGTCTGCCTGGCAAGTGCAAGGCCTTGAATCTGGTCCCCGGTACCACAAAAGAAAAAAGAGAGAAAGAGAACACATGTCTGCTGTGTCAAAACACAACTCTGACACTCTGACACTGCTGGGTATGTCTCGCTGACCTGCCCTCTTGGGTGGGGTGCTATCACCACAATTCCACTGTAGGGAGAAAACTCAAGATGGCACCCATCTTGCCTTCCTGCAGTGAGGAGTGGTCAGCACTGTTAACAACATCACACGCCTCCAAGGCTTAACCCGCAGCTGCAACTGGTGCAGGAGAAGGATCAAGTTTTCCAACCCACAGGAGAGGCTGAGAGAGAAGAAGCTGCCAAGCCCGTGGTGTGTTTCAGCTACTTGGCTTCCCCATCTGGTCTCAATGGAGAGACACACCCTTTCCAGATGTCATCTTGGGTGCCCTGTTGGGGAGGAAGAGCAAGTATGAGCAGCCATGACAGTCTGCTCCTCGACCCTCCTACTGTACCACTGGGTGACATTCTGCACACAGTCTTGAGTGACGCCTCGGGGCCAGGCTCACCATGACAGAAGGGTTTCCTCAAGGTCACAGCTGCAGAGCAAAGCTGAGACCTAAAATGGGCCTTACCGGTTTAGTGTTCTCTCCCACAAGCAAAACAGATCAAGTGCTAGTAAACAGCACATTCTTTTGGATTTCTTGAGTTGCTTGCTTTTTAGGTGCATGTGTATGCATGTGCACGTGCACACACACATTCACAAACACATACACACTCATATTTTTAAAATCTTATACTGCTTACTGGAATATTATTTTCTTTCCTCCACCCTTTCCAGGACACCCTGGAAGGAAACATTGCAGACTTAAGACACTAACACTATTCTCCTCCTATCACCTCTGCAAGTGTCCCCAGTCATTGCACAGGCAGTGATCCCAACCCCAGCCCTCATACTAATAGGAAAGGTACCCTCCAGAGAAGAAAGACAGGAATGCAGTGTCTCTGGACCATTCATCTATGATTTCCTTTTCCTAAACTGAAATTAAGGTCCTTGAAAAAATATATTGTCAATATATTTGTCAAAAATGTTTCAAAATAAATTTTTTTAAAAACAAAACTGGGCTGGGCATTTAGCTCACTGGTTCCAGTGCCTGCCTTGCCAAGTGCCAAGGTCAGAGGTTTGATCTCTGGTACCAAAACAAAACAAAAAACAAAATTTTATGAATGTGATAGAGGAAGAGAGCTGGTTCAGAATACAAACTATTATTAAAGTAAGAAAGCACAATTCCAATGCCCAAGCCAGTGCTTACGGAAGGAAGGACTGCACAGCAATGGCGCTCTCAGGACGGGAGCTGAATGAGCAAATCATGTAGCTCCTGGCTGGGTTTCTGTGCTGACAGGTGGAACTTCTGCTCCTTTGGGATGAGTACTTGCAATTTCTTCTCTTCACTCTTCCCAGCAGGTTTTACTCACTCACTGGAGAAAGATCAAGAAAGTCGGAGCTCTAGTAAGCGTGTGGTACTTATATAAGAAAGTCACCGCACCTTCACTGGTGATACACTCTATTCTGTAAGGACAAGGCATGCATTCCTCCTCTCCTTACAACACCCCCCCCCCAACAGCTTCCTTCTGGTTTATCCAGGGAAGCCCCACAGGGAAAGTCAATCAGCTTGCCACTTGGGCAGTGGCCAGCTACATAAAATGGCAGGCCTATGTGGAAACAGAAGAGGCCTTGACCAAGGTTGGCCCAGTCATGCGAATTACCTAAAGACATGACCAGTCCTTTCCCTCAAAATAAGGAGCAAAGTTCTCTTGTCAGAGGAGTAGAGTGTCCTCATGACCTCCACAAGCCCAAACTATTAAGCCTGGACCTTCACCGACCCTCCAAGGCCCATAAACCAAAGGTTTGGTCACGTGCTACTAGGAGAGAGTGGAACCTTGAGGAGGTTTCCTGGAGGCCTGGCGGGAGGAGGTGAGGTCATCGTATGCTGTCCCCAAAGGGGATATGAGTAGCCCAGCTCCTTCCTGGCTGCCACAAAGGGAACAGGTTCCCTCTACTCTGTGCTTCACTGTAGGGTCAAGAGCAATGGGCCAAGTGATCAGACTAAACCATGAAGTAAAACAGGGTTATGTTTACTTCCAGCATCTGTCACAGCAATAGGAAAGTAACTACAACATAGTCACGGTGCCATGTGTGCCTTTTCTCAGTGGGAAACTAAATGCATGTTCTAGTTTATACTTGTCCACTGGCACCACAAAGCCAGGCCTTGTTTTCATTTCTGCACACCAAATTAATAGTGTGATACTTTAACATCTGGGCAACCTTCAAGACTCCACGCTAAGGGAGCTGGTAAAACAAAGGAAAGATGAAGTTGCTCAGACAAATAGAGCAAGAGAGTTCACAGCTCATGCAAGCACTGGCAGAGCACCACTCTGCTCCTGCTGACCCCTCCCTGTACCCCTGCACCATCAGGGCAGCACATTGGCTTGAAGAAGCACCTGCAGATCTACTCCAAAGGTGTTATTTCCTGCTAGACTGCCGCTGACCACAGCACCATAACAAAACCCAAAAGCTCTTTGTGCTATAGATGACTGGAGTTGGGTGGGCTCTATTTTTATAATCACTAGGAAAGTTTATCTTCTGAGTTGTTTTTGTTGTTGCTTCTGTTGTCTTCTGGTACCAGGGATCAAACTCAGGACCTCTCACCGGCCAGGCAGGCGTGGCATCTCTACACTGCATCCTCAGTCAGGAAAGTTGATTTTCTAATTCACAAGTGTCAAAATTGACTGCATGAGAAAATAATTGTATATAGCAATGAACTTCTACAAACGGCTCTAAATGCAAAGCAACACCCACAGATCAATGACATGCCAGGAAGAAACATTATTTTTGGAACAAGGCAGGAAGCCAAGAGTCTAGGAACAACCTGCCCAAGGCCTTCAAGTGGTTACCATGAACCAAATGCTTCTAGCTTCCTCACCACAAACTGAATTTAAAGAAAAACAGCTCTGTCCTCTGGGTACCCTGGAAAAACAAAGTGAGACTGACATTGCGCACTTTATGACATGCAGATCTCTAGGAAGTGGTACATTAAATGCTGGCTTTAGCTGGAGACACAGCATATCACTGTTGGGTGGAACAGAGCGCACTCTAGTGCTCCACATCCTCATAACAGAGGAGGAGAGGAAAGGGGAGAGGAGGGAGGAAGAGGAACATGGTGGGGGTAGTGATCCAAATCTTCACATATGACATCTCTAGAGAGAAGACTTGAGAGCTGCAGCCACTCAGCAGTGTTATTTATCTGGCTGATGCTATCTGGGGACAAAGGACACTTCTGGGAGCCTTTCCATGGTAATCCAGCCATAGCTGTGACTGCGAAGCTGGCAGTGACAGGAATGATGAAAACCCACAAAAAAGAAAAGCAATTTTGGGAGCAGTAAAGAGCCATGGGCTCAGCTGGGCACCCTCGTGCTCCATGGGGACATCTTCCTCCCGGGCACGTGGCCCTTCTCCTCAATCACCAGTGCAGACTAGGCCAAGACAGGAGGGCCTGGGGTGGAGGCCGGAGAGCAGCCAGGGCTCTGCAGAAGTGAGATTCTGGCTCAGCTCGATGGCTGGAAACACACTTTAACCGAGGTGCCCCCAGGAGCCCGGAATCTGGAGCCACAGTTGCTTGTTCACTTGTTCAACTGGTGCCGAGCCAGGCACTTATCAGTGGCGCACAGCTGAGCCAGCATTGCTCCCTGCCTCAAGGGCCCTATGATGGAGTAAAGAAGTCAGGCAAGACAAAACCAGGTGAAAATGGAAAGCCTGCCCAGGGCTGTGACGGAGCTGAGAAAAGAGCTTGACACCTGACAGAAGATGGTCCAAGTGAAGCGCAGACAAAACTGACTTCCGAAGTACAGAAGCACTCCAGGAAAAGCATTAAGTAGGAGACTAGAAAAAGCTCTGTTTTAGGGAGAGACAAAGGGGCTGGACAACCAGGTCAGGGTGAGTTGTGGGGAGCTTGTAATATCAAACCCTGGAGCTAGGCCTCAGCATCTAGGCAACAAGGAGCCCTGCAGGTCCAGTATGCACAAAGAGACAATTGCTCAAATATACCTGAGACACAAGAGCTTTCCTTCTGAGCTTTTAGGACAAACTCTTGCTCACTGGATTCTAATCCGGGAGGACCCTGCCTGCAAGGACGGTGATGACTTCATCACTTCTCACCCAGGCAGCAGAGAGTAGCGCCCTGGCTCAGGCCTGGAAAGCCTGGACAATGTGGCACCGAGCGAGGGGTGGACAGGCACCAGTCACAGCCAACACGCTGAGGGCAATTCTTCATCCCAACAGTCTCCACAGGGCTCCAAAATCAGTCCGGCATCAGCACCACCAAACACAAGTCAGGTGACATTTACTACCTGGGGAGGATGCACTGACACCACAGGTATAAAACCTAGCAACAAATCACCAAAGAACTACAGTCCCAACAACAACTAGGAAGATACAGCTGCCTGGTAATTCCAGAGCCAATCCCCTCCAGGTCTAGAGCCACACCTTCCAGCGGGCCATCCTCTGCCTCTGACCTGGGATTCCTGGCAGACCTCCTGATGGGCACTGTAGCAAGGACATGGCATAAGAAAGTGGCTAAAACTACCTTTTGTTTTCCCACTTCGGTCTTATTCCAGAAAGATTTTGAGGACAATTATTCTTTATTTCCAAAGAAAATGCAAACAAGTGAGCGCAACTGTGTAATCATAAGATGTCAAAAGATACTTATACAATTATTTCTTTTCTTCCAAAATGAATTCTGAGTTCTGAAATGGAGAGATGGCATTGAGAACAAAGGCCCCCACAGAGCATCCCCTTGTCATACATATCATATGTAAAGTCACCCTCACCAGGAGCAATGATGTGAAGTCTAATTAAAATCTCTACGTGTGTTTTCACATTTTTTAAAATAAAAATTCTTGGCAGTCAGATAATAAAGACATCAGAGCAAAGGTGCTTTCAAAATTTATTTTTTAGAACTCATCCCATCTCCCATTGCAAGAAACTTGTAGACAAGCTAAAAATTGGAAACTAGCATGTAGTAGGTCCATCTTCCAAGGGCTTCCAGCATCTCTCCGCCTTAGCAACTTCTGGGCCCGCCTGCTTCGGGGCAGGCCCGAGCACTGGGAGGGCAGGTGGGCAGGCATCCACAGGTGGAGTGTCTCCCTCCTCCCTCAGCCAGGCCAGGGTGGGGAAGCAAGCTCCTTGTCTCAGCGAGGACACCATGCTCAGGGAACAGGCTGTCTTGTCCCTAGTCATACTGTCCTCAACCAGTACCAGAAGGACTGTGACCTTTGTGCCACCATTTACGGGGCAGCTATGAATATGAAAGGATTTCCTGAACTACAGGTCCTCAGGGAGCCATCTGCTCTACCGTGACCTTGTACTATTTTGTGGGTTCTTCTTTAGATACTTTTAAACCTAGATTCACTATATGGCACGTATCTAAGTACATGTATGTCCAAGTTTAAGAGCTCAGACCTGAGGCTCGCAGCCCTCCCACAGGGAGCATGGTGGTAATCTGGGCAGCTGAGCTCAGTCTGGCTTCTGAACCTGCCTCCAGGCCCACCTGTCGGCACTCCCTTGTGAAGTCCTGTTTTAGGAAAGCCTTCCTCAGGTCAGTAAGATTCTCCAACCCTGCACGTCTGATCCTCTTCTCCTCATGTGCCCCACCTCCACTCAGGATACTTCTAGCCATCCTTTCCTGTCTTTAGTAAGAATCCTCTTAGGATATATCTGGTCGGAAACCCCCACCCCAGTGTTTAGCAATGTCCCATCCACTGATCCCTCCACACCAGCTTTTCAGCTATAAATCACCACCAGCCCAGCCCAGGCTATATTCAGACTTGGGCCAAGACCCATCTTCCTCTACAAGACCTTCTGCAATGGTCCTTAAAACTACTGAATGATCCTCAAGAAAGTCTTCCTTACCACACTGTGTGGTTTTTTGTTTAGTAACAGACACACCATTTGGTTTAAATAAGCCGAGACACTGGGCTGATGAGTGGCACCACCATCCCTATCCACCAGCCAGCTGCCAGGCCGTGGAAGGCTGGACGCAGAGTCCATGTCCATCCACTGTCACAGAGCAGGGGGTTTGCTGAAAACCTCAGAGGAGAGAGGCTGCGTGAAGGCTCTGTAGACCACAACCACTGAGCTCAATCTGATGACATGGGGCGCTGCTCAGGCTCCAATGAGACAGATTTGAGGTAAGCATTGGGGTCCAAATCTTCAGCGACACACTACTTCTTCAGAATGGCAGCCCAAGGTGTGACATGTGGAGAGATTCACCCAGGAGTTAGATCTGGACCAGCCAGAACCATCTCTTGCTGCCTCACTGGACCCACAGATAGATACAGCAGTACCATGGGGGTCCTGAGGCCAGGCTCCTCAGCTGTAGGCCTGGGTGGACACTGGGTACTACATCCCACCAGTGACATCAGCACGCTCAGATGCTTACTGCTTTCCTCCAAGTTCACAAGCGTGACCAAAAGGCACTCTGTGTGGGGCCGAGGCCTGTGGGACTCTCTCCCCTTGCTGTGCAATTTTGCCATGAACCTAAAGCCTAATATTTACTAAAAAACAAATTAAATAATTTATTAACTAAAAGAAAAAAAAGAGTTTCTCACACTAATTCCAAAAGGATTTTTAGTTGTTCTACCCTAGATGGTTCAGAAAAAGGAAGAAGTCAGTCATTAAAAAGGTTCTGAACATAATAGCAATTCAACCTTTCAAGGCATAAATTCTAGAGTTCTGCATTCATCAGATTACTAGGTGCAACATTTAGAAAAGCCTTCAGGCTGCCATAACAGTGTCTTGGACTTGTTGGTTTAAACAATAGCTGGGAAGTACATGATGAAGGTGCCAGTCCAGTCTGTTCCTGGGAGAAAGCACTCTCCCTGGCTCACAGACCACGCTTTCTGATATGTCCTCAGCAAGTCTCCTCTGGCCTTTCCCCCTGTGTCTGTCCTCAGAAGGACACCAGCCCGCCTGCATTAGAGCCCCATTCTACATCACCTCTTTACAGACCCTGTCCGGGGACTAGCACGGGGGTAGGGTGGGGGGGGTGTAAGTGCGCTGACCACTCTGATGCTCAGGGGCACAAGTCCATCCCCTGGACGGGCGCTGAGGCATCCCACCTCTGCTCTTGGGGTGTGGTGTGGCAGAATGATTTCTCTTCTCCCCTCCCCACAGCTGACTGCAGAGGCTGTTGAGGGAGCAGGCACTTGGCAGTCCATACTGACTGAGTACTCGGGGACTCCAGAAACCCAGTATTAGGGGAAAGGACCAGATCCAGCTCACAAAGTAGACAGCAGCCAAACCAGGCCGCTGTTTATTTTCTCATCTGAATTTAAAATACTGTCTATGGTCATTTGCTTTCTGCCTACAGAACTCCTGGAAGTATTTTCTGTAAGGCAAATATATTAAATTCTCCCTCCTCTCTTTTTTGGCTTTTGTTTGTTTTTGAAGTCTGAGAATGCTTTTATTTTACCTCCCTCCTTCCCTTCGCCCTATCTCCCTCTTCCTCCTTTTCTTCCTCTCCTTCCCATAGCTTGAAGGTCCCAGAATTCCTAAAAAGTTAATACCTCTAGGAAGAGCTTCAGAGGACTCTCTCTTTACAGCCTACATCTCCTACTTGACAGCATCTCCGGCTGCTGCTGGATTGGTGGGGACAGGACAACGGCTGCTTCTCGAAGCGTCAATTTCCCTATGTCAACAGGGCTCTTGGCGGTGTTACTGTGGTCTTCTCAGTCTGACTGCAAGCTAGCTGGACTCCAGGCAACTGAGGCTCCATACTCTCCGCCAGGGAGAGAGCATCCACCAGAGATCAGGGGTGCGCCAGTCCAGCCTCTGCACCTGGAGCTCTGAGGCTGCAGTCGCAGGGTGTCTCCTCACCCCACCAGGCAGAGCGGGCAGAGTGCAGCTTCTGTCAGGTCGTGCTGGGCAGCAAGTTTGGGGTGGGAGAGGAAGGTGACGCCTCAAGTGCCACACACTCCTGCTGTTCCCTCGGAGAGCTGATAGGTTTTCCCGGACAGATGTTCCTTCGCTTGCTGTGTGCCCTGGGACACTTCCCAGATAGATTAATTTGGTTTTCTTAAAATCATCTTCTCTAGTGGCTACTGCTTCACTGAGCAGTGGATCCACAGTGCTCCTGTCACCACCATTCTAGAAGCAGCTGCCAATAAAATTTCTTAATTTCTTTATTCTTGTTTACTGAAAGAGTATATGCAAAGTTCCTCCCTGCCTAGCATCCACGTTAAGGAAGCTGGCAGAGAACAGTAGAAAGAAACTGTATACATTAGGAGGGCATTTTTCCCCGAGCAGAAGTGAGCCACGCCTTTAAATACACTGTACATTATTCCTGTTAAAAATAACAGTACCCAGATATAAATTCTATTTAGCAAGTAACCTGTAAAATGTGAGAAAAATTTGCCATCGTGAGAAGGGTGTGATCACAGATCAACAAGCAGTTACACAGCAAACAAGCCACACACGGGCCTCCTCAGTATATCTCCCTCAAGCAGCGATTCTGCACACGAGGGCTCATTTCATTCTGCGCCATGCATCTGAGAAAGCCCACAGGGTCGAAATCAATCCGCAGAGAAATGTGGTGCTCAACCCTCTCGGTAAACAGCTGGTCCTCACAGCCAGGCCTGGGGGAGAGAGAAAGCGGCCACCACAGGTACCTGGAGGTCACTAAGTGTCCCAGCCCCAAGGGCAACACATGGTGCTCTCAGAATCCAACCGAGGAGGGAGCTGGGAATGCGAAGATGCCAGGTGTCTTAGCCACTTTCCCATCTAGAATAAAATGCCCAAAACTCACAACTCAGAGAAGGCAAAGTTTAGCTGAGCTCTCTTTTTTAGCCCTAGTGGGCCAGCTCCAAGCACAGGGGCACGACGGCGGGGTCGGGCAGAGCGAAGCTGGCTGTTCATGTCATGGTTGTTCAGGAAGTCAGAAGAGAAATGAGGAGCTAGGATGGGGGGTGCAGCCTTCCAGCAGCCTGGCCCCACCTCCCAACTGCAAGCCAGCTACGGCACCCCATAGCCCAACAGCCTGCCCTATGAGTGCAGGAGGGTCCCAGAGCCATCTAGACATAAACCAAAAAGCCCGACAACCATTTCCACCTGACCAACAGCTGCTGGGTCGGGGGTGTCCACAGGTTGAAGTTCCAGCATGAAGCCATTACCCCACAAATGGGGCCAGACCAGAGAAACTGGCCCCAGTGTCAGTACCACCATGCCACACAGGAGCTGCAGACATGGACTAGAGCCTGATCCTCTAGGACCAGACCCTTGTTTGCAAAATGGGATCCTTGACACCTGAGGCCAAAGTCAGGACTGAACAAGCTATTGTTGCAATTATTCTGGGTATTACTGTGTCATCGGGTTGGACAGCAGCACATCTCCAGAGGGAAACTTGCTGAAAACAGAAAGCTATTCTAACCTCTGAAACTCAGCCTCCTGACTTCAGTGCAGAGGCTCCCTCCACCACTCAGAAAATACAGATTGTTTTCGGCTCACTGGATCTCTGCTGCAATTAGGATACAAACAGAACTTACTGTTCCTACTATTGTACTCAGTTTGGATTTTGATGTGTTTTTTCCTCCATCAACAAGGAAATGTAACCTCATTGCATTTCCTCCCACTGTCATTTTTTTTAATTAAGAAGCTATCATTAAAATGCTTATTTTCTTTTGAACATGTCTTGTTTTCTAAGCAGAAAGAGATCACAGGTGGTAAAATTATCTTGGAAAACAAACACAGATCTCTCACGATCTGTTAGGATGCCAGATGACACAATGATGGAGTCCCAGCTGGTTCTAGGCCAGATGCAGACACTACCTTTCCACCCCTCGCTGTGGCCACAGACGGGAGGGCACAACTGACCTGGATTCCAACCTCGGGCACCTGGGGCCCTGGGGCCACAGGCGGGTGGAGATTCTAGGGCAAGGAGATGTGAAGTCCTACTTTTGAACTGCTCGAAAACGAGAGGAAGGCATTCCTGGGAGGACAGAAAAGGGCCGGATGGAAGCAGACCACAAGCTCCTCCAACGGCATCGCACGCACCACCAAGGGCGCTGTCAGACTCAGTAGAAACCCCACCTGTCTATTCAACTGTGACACTGCAGTGGGGCTTCGGGAAGATATGATCCTCCCACGTGGAGGAAGCTTCGTCTTCCCACAGGGCTCCTTTCTCCGGTCAGGTGCTGTCCTGAACCTCTCCTCTGGGGAGACACCCATGTGACAAGTGGCAGGGGCAGGAAAAGGAAGCCAACAGAGAATCACAGGTCTCCTTCCTGGGAGGTTCCATCTGCCCCAGCATCTTTTCTTTCAGATCTGCCCAGCACACCGGCCAAAGGCCTGGGGTCTTCCCTCTTTTAGCACTTCCTGCCCCACCACACACCACAGCAAGCCTGGCCACACACTCAGAACTTGGGTGCTTCCCACCAGGGCCCAGCTCCCTTGCCAACCCCAGCTCCTCCTGGAGGTCTCAGGCCTGGCCTGAGGATCAGCCCCAGCACCCAGGCCTTTGCAGTGCACTCCCCCTCTGGGGATGACAGCCTACTGAGTCACTAATTCCTGTGAAGGACAGAATGGAAAAGTCAGGCTCAGGGGTTACAGAGAGGAGGAAGTCCAAACTGTAGGGAAACACCACCTCCTCGAGGGCAGATGCGCAGACCCATTAACCCAGCTTCCAGCCTTTTCCTTCAACCTCTCTGAGACAGGCTACAGAGCTCCTCATGCGTCTGAAACTCCTCCTCCCTCAGGTTAGATTTCACCGCCTTTGACTAAGAGCCACCACCTGGCTGTGAAAGTGATGAGCAGCGTTCATGGCATCCCCACCTCCGCCACTGTGGGGATGGTGGCAGGTGCAGCACACAGAGCTGCACTCACCACGTCTGCGGCTAAGACAAGTGGGGCCTCAGAAGGGCCCGGACCCTGGCAGGGAGAGCGGTCCGCAGTTACTCCTCAATCCCACTGCAATTTAGATGCTTTGTTTTTGTTGTTCAGATGAGTGCACAAAAATTGATATTATAATAACTTTAGCCGCTTGATACCCAGATCTTGGTTTTTAAGACTAACTTCCAATGAAAGAGATGAGAATTCTTGGAAGAAATCTAGGTCTGCAACAGAAATATAGAAGGTAGCTGAGAACCTCTTATGGTGTCAAGTAAAGCAGTACTTTAAAACAAACAAATGGCAAAAACACCCAGAATGACATAGCATGTCAGAGACAAGAAACCAACTGAAAAAGCTCCTGGGCCAAGGTGGAACATTCCAGAAGTGCAATAACCCAGCATCCATGACAGCCCAGAGAAGAAAATGAGCAGACCCGAGTCCACACTGCCACAGGTGACTGCCTAAGAGTGTGGGGAGGAGACAAATGTCCTGTGTGAGTGCCCTGGTCACTTATATGGTCACTCCTCCGGCAGAGAGGTGACACTAACTCCAGCTCCCTCTGTCCTCCGTGTAGACAGAACACACAGCATGCAAAGGCATGGGTGTGACTCTACAGCCAGGACGGCCGACAAACTCCACTCTGTTCAGAGTTGGAGTCACAGTGACAGCATGTCTTCCTTTGTTCCGGTACAGCCATGTCCCCTGCATGGTCATCTCGCCCTGGCTCGCCACCCATCTAGTGATGTTAGAACACATGAGGCAAAGCCAAGTTGAAAGGCATCCAAAAATGCCTGAACACTTGTCCTCAACACTGTCACGGTCACGAAAAAGGACACACTAAGAAATGGTCACAGCCAGGGGAAGCTGAAGGACACCTGACAGACAAATGTTATGTGGCAGCCTGAACCAGGTCCTGGGACAGAAAACAGCACGTTAAGAAACAGCACAGTAAGTATAAGACTCAGGTTGTCATCTTTAGGGCAGGGCTCCTGGGCCAGATGAACGACAAGGTGTAAAGCCATGGGATGCTGGACAAGCAAGCCAGGAGGCAGAGTGGACACAGCACCCCACATCTGTCAAGAGAGAAGGGCGAGAAGAAGGATGCGATAAGGAGGCTACCCAATCCATGAGCACGGCCCCCAGTGCCCCACCTGCACCTGGCCATACGTGCCACCTGGGTAGCTGCTTTGAGAAACAGCTGTTGCTCACCATGGCCTCACAAAGTCGAAAGAGAGAATCAGTAGTAACACTGGCTTCCGGTCCCCAGAACAGACCCTGTGGAGACCAGGTCACAAAGCACAAATAGACGGAGATAAGAAAAAGTACAATCAGGTAATAGTGACCTCAGAGGAGGCAGGAAGAGCATGTAGTTTCAGTTGTACTGGAAACAAAAACATCTCAGGCTACATCATTCTCCTATCACTTCTCACACCAGGTTCAGCCTTCTAAACACTGTTATTACTTTGAGATGTAACAAGGCTGAGAGCAGCTTTCCATCCTCCAGGGATATAGCAAAGCACAAGTGACCAGGGAGTCGAAGCTCAGAGTTGTCTCCCCAGTCTAAGGTGCCACCATGCTGGGCCATGTGAAGCTATGACAAATACGTTCCCTCTCTGTCAGTCTGCTCCAAGGCATCACATAAATAGCATCATTTTATAAACAGAACTGGGTCACTCGTCTTCACCTGCAATCACTTCAGACAGGTGAAGCCCGTGCCAACCTTAAGCCAAACGCAGCTCCTCAGCGGCCATGGGATTACCCAGGGTCCCTGGCGATCAGAACAGACGGCCGTGGTGCAAGAAGCTCTGGCTGTGGGAGAGGCAAGTTTCCTATGTGCCAAGTGATGAGCTAGCACTAGGACAGCAGGTGCTGGGAGGCTTTGAGGAAATCACAGTTTCTTGCTTTCCGGGTCATGTTAAGAGTTAGACAGCCTCATTCCACTCAGATGGCACAGGCCCACAATGTCCCTCTCATCCTCCTGCTCTCTTCCTGCTCCTCCGCAGGGCCAGGGGTTTCCGCAAGGGACATTCAGCAATACCCTGGACTTGGGATGAACCCACTAGGTGCAGGAGAATGCCACAAGTGCTCTGGTTAACTCCTGTTTTCTTAGAACATCACTCCAAAGACAGCTGGAGTTGGAAGGTGACAGCTGGTGAATTTTCGGCCACCTTTGTGAGCCAAGGTCAGGCACCAGGACGTCTCCACCCTCTGGGTGCCTGTCTTCCCCTGCACAGTGGCAACAGGCTGCGGCCTCCTAGCAGGCGCAGTCCCCTGCAGTAGCAGTCTGAGCAGCATGTGAAGACGGGCACTCGTGGTACCACACTGCCCTCCTGGCTTGGGAGGCCTGAGGTGCACAGTGGCTCCCAGAGCCTGCACACCCTCCCGGCAGGCACACAGTGAGTGTAGTGTAGACGTGGATAGGGACCGCAGGCTGGCTGAAGGGTCAGGGATCTGGAGGGAGGGCAGAGGCCAAGTCCTTCTGCCAGGCCAGGGCTGCTGACTGGACCTGAGATGATGCATGCACAAGCGTGCCCGAGTGGCGGCCACCTGCAGCCATCTGCTCTTTCATGCTGAGGGGTCCTCAACAAATACCTGAGCCCACAGGAAAGGCCAAGACCCAAAGGGCGGCAGCCCAGGCTCAACCCTGGGGTTGCAGAACCAGGGGGGTGGGGGTGGGGGAGACCACAGCTGGCAGGAATGTTCTTAATAAGGTAAAATGACACAACAGTCCTTTACAACCAAATGCTTCACACTGTGCCATGGGCACAAGCAACAGGGCATCAGGTAAAGATCTCAACAAGTCACTGTACTGCTCTAAGATGCCTCCCTCCTCTTCGGACCGGATGAATAATGACTGCCCCTTCAAGTAACCCAGGACTAATCCCCTGATCCCTGAAAAGCCTTGGCATAAGGCCTGGCACCTGTTAATGCCAAGGAGCCAGCTCTCGGGACTGATCTCCTGCATACCTGAGAGAGGTGCCCCACAGAGGCCAGCGGTCAGGGGCACCACCCCATAGGGATGCAGGCCAGTGACCTTGGGCAGCCCTCCCTGGAGACCCTCCCTGTCCCAGTGGGCTGCCAGGGGGCAGCTTCTGCGTCCTGAGATGATAGTATTCCCAGGAAAGGCTTTTTAACAAGTCACACCCTGGGGGCCTCAGGGTCAGTTTTAGAAACTCATGCAGCCCACAAGGCAGCTGACTGACCTAGGCACCTGCAGGGCCACCAGTCAGGTACATCTGGCTCCTGAAATCACTGTGGGGACCATAGGGATTGCTCAACCCAAGCCGACCACCGAGGAACCAAGGAGATAGTCATGCTGAGTTCTCCACATGAGTGACTGTCCTGCCCGCCGGGACACATCTGCTACTATCTGATACCTCCAATGCCATTTGCAGTGGTTACTGTTCTCCCAGGAGGGGGTGCATGTCAGCTTCTCTGAAGCCATTTTACATATCAGAAGAAACAATCAGGCCAGGGATTCAGCTCAGTGGTTCAGGCACCTGCCTTGTAAGTGCGAGGGCGGGGGTTGGATTCAGTAACCACATACAGTACTGGGCGTGGTGACTCACTCCCACCAGCAATCAGTACCACATACCACAGTGACGGGTGTGGTGGCTCACACCTGTAATCCCAGCATTCAGGAGGCAGAGGCGGGAGGATTTCTGTGAGTTTAAGGCTGAGCTCAGGGCCAGCCTGAACTACAAAGCAAAACCCTGTCTCAAAAAACTAAAAAAAGATAATCACTGGGACCCACTATTGACAATGCTGCATCCAGATGGTTTCCTGCCATCTGGTTACCCCTTCTGTCTACAGACAATGGGCTACGTGCTGCAGTGGGGATTTGGGCTTCCTGGCACCTGGGAGAAGATCCTGAAGCAGTCTACAATGTTGACTCAAGAACAGCAGGGTCACAACTCGAGTTCCTGGGGGATGCTTCAAACCAGCGACCCCACACATAGATGTTCACCAGCTAGCCTTTAAGGTCCTGAGGACCTTGATCAACTGGCAGAAGTGAAGGACTGCATCTGGGACACCCTAGAGACATGTACAGAAGGACCCTGACCTATAGCACCACAGAGGCCCATCAGCACTGCCGGCCAGCGGGGGACAGGACCCCCTCCCACCCCCTACAGCCGGTGAGCAGGGAAGGAAGCAGCCCGGCTTTGGGAAGGTGATACAAATGAGCTGCGACCGTGAGAGGGCAGCAGCTCTGGAACAGCAAACAGAACGGACTGCTGTGGCTTCCTCTTATGTCCATCCCACCTTCTACCCTTGCCCACCTCACTGCCTAAATTCACTCCCTCCACTCCCCAACTGAGGCTGATACTTCTTCTCAGCCACCCTGGTAACCATCAAAGGACCAACAGACACAACCATGGTGTGTTGCAAAGAAAGTGGGGAAGGGCGGCCTTACCCACCAAAGGCGCCTGGGTTGGCTAGGAAACGGGTGTGATCTGCCCTGCCTGCCCGGGCACCTGAGGAGCGCAGTTGTGGAGGTCAGGAGATCTCAGTTCCCCCACCCCATACTCCCTCAGGCTCCTGACCACTAGGCAAGGGTCAAGGAGGCGAAGGTTGTCCAAGCTACCTGGACACAGAGGTGTCCTTGTCCCTGCTTCCCGCAAGAAGTCTTCCTCCACTTATGCCAAGTACAGCCTGTGTGCCAGACCTGCCTGGGGCTGTGACCCGGGAGAGAGGGAGGGAGGCAGTGCAGGTGGGAACCGAGGCTTAAAATACAGTGTGGCTCAGGCAGGGAAAGGAAATACCTGTGAATTAAAATGTACACTCTATCTTTAAACACGTAACACTCTATCTTTAAACACATCACTCTCAGACAGTGGGGTCCAAATAGCACCTGCTATTTTGGGCAGTTCAAAGTCAGCTCCTAAGCTGGCCACTAAACAGATGCCAGGTCTGAGGGGTCAGGACTGCACAGGAACAGAAGTCAGGGGTGCAGAGATGTAGACGGTAGTAATTCAGTAATTCAGGTCTTGTCCCAACCCTATTTTGAGGACTAGGACTCTGAGGCCGCTCACAGTCCTGACTCCAAAGCTGTCCTCTCTGCTTCTGACCTTGCCCCACAGCTCGCCTCCCATGGGCCCAGCTGCCCTGTGAAGAGGGCTCAGCATCTCCCGTCCTTGGGCAGCCGTGGTCTCCAGGCAGAGAGAGGTGTGAGCCTGCTATGATGGAGGGAGAACCCTCCTCAACTCCTTGGGCTTCTGAACTCTGGGCTGAACAGGGACAGTTACAACAGCAGCCGGGACCCTCGTGTCAGTCCTCTCAGGACTAATGCTGACAGGTCCTGAGACACCAGGCAGGGGAGGCAATGGCAGGAAAAACAGGCTTAGATGGGAAATGGAAACTGTTAAGCTCCTGCCATTAAGCCGGTCTGGGAACACAGCATCTGGTCCTTGGAGAAAGCAGTCACGAAGTTGCTCCTGGCACAGCCACCTACTGTGTCCTGGATCTGGCCATGGCTTCCCCAGTCAGGGTAGAAAAGTCAGGATGGGCCAACAGACCTGCTCGGGACAAAGGCCCATGAGCCCTTGAGGCAGGAGCACTCAGCAGCCAATCACCTGGTTCCAACCCAGCTCTGCCACACACCAAGCTGAGCTGGCCAGTCCAACACCTTTAACCTGCTGCCCCTCAGTCTCCTCCCCGTGCAACAGGATTCCAGAGCACTTATCTCATGGGCTGGCTACAAAAGCTAGACAATTTAATCAGTGTAAGTGAACACAGAAATGCTAGGTAGGTGTTCACTGCTATTATTACTAACAGTACAGCTAAGCCAATTTGACAATTCCAAGACTCTGGAGGTTCATTTATCCAACAGAAAAAGGAACTCTGCAAGCACTCAAGTTACATCAGTGGGTCAGCCAATGGGTAGGTGGACTCTTTGAGCATTTTAGGAAGACAGAAAGGGAGGCAAGCAATCCTGTCTGTGCTAGGGGATGGTGAGGCAGGAATAACTTCTCAGGTAACAGGGAACTCAAGAGTGGCCAGGAAAGGTCTCCAGGAGCTCCTACCCTGGATCCCTCCCCTTACGCACACCCAGTGAGCCTCTGAGACTCCATGTTAGAGAAAAGGACACCGAATCGGGGGAGGGAAGGAAGAGAAAACAGAAGCGTGTGAGTTTCCACACCATGCGCAGGCCCACCCCAGTGGGCAAGAGTCCCTGCTCCGAGGAACTCCTGTGCTGACCCACCCATGAGGTACAGGCCACCAGCCCTCACAGGGGAGCAGAATGACTGAAAAGCCACTCAGTGCTAGTTCAATGACGCCCAGACCTGTGTGTCCAGGCAATAGCTAACCCAAAGCTAGAAGTCACCTAAGAGGCAAAATGCAAATTCTAGGAAGTCAAACTTTAATAAAGTTTGTACAACATGATTTTTCATTATCCTACGAACCATTCCTAACTAAATTATTTACGTTTGAGAATAAAAACATTTCAAGTGGCAAGTCTGACTCATTACTTAAGGAGAAAAATAGGCAAAATCTCATTGCAGAGAAAACTTGTCAGTCAACAAAGCTTTGTGTTTTCAGTACAGTTCTGTCATCAAATCTAAACATCTGGGTATCCTGATGAACAAATGAGAAGGAAGTGCATTTGTGGGGGAAAAATAAAAATAAAAACCATTATAACACCTTCATACTGTTACATGGAATTACTACACAGCCCCACTCCGCTTCTCCACCTTGGGCTGGAGAAGATCTGAGGCCCAGGGGAGGGAAGCAGGCTGGAGTGGGCTGCAGACACAACCCCAGGTCAACACAAGTTACCAGGGCCAAGTGGACTAAAGCATAAAAATACAAAGTTCCGTGTGCTGCTAAACTTCCTATGTTATTTTAACCAGATTAAATTTATTTGTACTATGTTCTCACTCCTTTTGTGTTACCTATAATTTTGCTTTACTCTACACCTATGTCTGTTAGCCTCTGTTACTTCATCTGTTGAGATCACTTAGCTGCTTGAAATATGGGGTGTGTGTGTGTGTGTGTGTGTGTGTGTGTGTGTGTGTGTGTGTGTGTGTAGCAGTACTAGAGGTTTAACCCAGGGCCTTTTCACTGAGCTATGTTCCCAGCCCTTATTATTCTGAGACAGGGCCACACTAAGTGCATTTTTAAGTTGCCTCCCTGGCCTCCCCAGAGGGCTGGGACTAAGGGCCTGTGCCCAAGGCAGCAGCAGCATAGGATTTAATAGTCTCTCTTAGCTTATCAACCAAGGGGCTGACACCCAGGCTGAGGTCACCTCCAGGGTACTCAGTGCAAACAGCACACAGCACATCTGTCACCCTGGTGGGCCTGCTCCCTGGACACCGCAGGGTCCCAGAGACGAACCCTTCTGGTGGTCCCTTCCATCTGCAGAACCCGCCCATTCCTATCTGCTTGACTATCCACGCACAGCGTGATGGCTAATTTTGACTGAAAATTTGCTTGCCAATTACCAAAGCACACCTCTGGGTGTGCTGCAAGGGCGTTTCCAGGCCAACTGACCTGTGGGACAGCAAACTGGTGAGGGATGGGGGAAAAGTAGGAGGACACTTCCAGGACCGGTTCTCAATGCCATCTCCTTTCTGGTTCCCACACGGAGAGGGGCTGTGCTCCACCACAGTGCATCTGCCTCTCCACAGCCCTACATCACAGCTGACACAGAAGAAATACTTCCTCCTGCAAGTTCCTTTTCTCAAGTATTTTGTCTCAGTGACATAAAGCAAACAGGCTTCACAACCTACTTAATCAGCAATTCATCTATGAAGCCTCCTCTCATCCAGACAGGAATAAACTCCCTCCTCCGTTTCTGATACAGTCACCTCTGGGGCCATAAGGAGAAAACACCTTTTAGTTCCCTAGGAATCCTGGTCTCCTGGTTCCCTATAGAAAGGACTAAAGCGTCTTCAAAGCTCAGTTACCTCAGGAGACCCAAACGAGCTGCAACTGAATGATGGATCGCAAGGGAGGAGAATGAATTTGTATGCTGCTGCTCCAGTAGGGTTTTGTGCGCAAGCAATATTATTTTAAAATGTTTTTTGACAATATCATTGATTGTTTTAAAAAAGTGAGAAAGAAAGAGCTTTGAGTATAAAATGATGGAACTGGTCTTCCTGCACCTCCCTAGGCTGAGGTGATGGCACATGTGGAGAGACTGCACGATGTCTGGGTGACAGCCCGTGGGGTGGTTTGGTGCCTCGTGGCAGCTCTCCCCCTACACCATCAGGCTGGGGCTGGGTCTTGTCTGTCACTGGCCTGGCAGAAGTGCCCGCATAGGTCACAATATGACGATGGCTACAGGGTGAAGGACTCCTGCAGGGCTCCTCAGGGCACAGGTGAAACCTCTAACTAAGGTATTTCCACACCACAAAGGTAAGACAAGCAAAGCAAGAAACCAGAAATGCTTCAAAACATCCTTCTCCGTGTGAATCAGGGGCCAGGAGAGAGCCCTGCCAGATGCACCATGGACCCCAGAGCCCTCACCACAGGCAGCTCCACGGTCCTCCCTGCCCCTGCCGGGCAGCCCACACAGCTCCCAGAGGAGGGGAGGGCCCCAGGCTGGGCCCAGATTCAGCTCTGGCCCTAGCCAAAGACAGAGACATGGGCAAAGCCTCAGTTCCTGATTCTGGATGAGGAGGAGCTCCATCCTAACCAGCACTTCCTCCTTCCTTTAGCTGCTTCCAGCCAAGGACTTCTGGATTTGAACACCTAGCACAGCTCAGCATGAGGATCTGTGGCTGGGCCTGCAGGTGGCGGCCCAATGTGCCCTTGACCTCCCCCTCAGAAAGACATCTTCCAGTGGGCAGGGTCACCTGAGAGGAAAAACTATATGAGAGACACGCCTTCAGCTGACGCAGCCAGAGTGGCCTTGGACACTTGTCCCCCTGTGCTGGTGCACTGCTCAGGGCTGGACTCCATTCCCACCCTTCCCACAGTCCCCAGAGCACTGGGACAGTGGCTGTACTAGGGTATCCATCACTTCAGTCCCCTACCAGGGGCCTGTAGCAAATCCACTACAAAGTCAACAGTATCGAGGGATGCTCAACATACGGGCTTCACATCAACTCCTGCAGGCAAATGTGCAGACATGCCTGGGTTCTGGGCCTGGCTCCTGGGTGCTGGGCGGGGCCCTGAGAGCAGCCTGGCCAGGGTCCCTGTTCCAGGGTGGCTCACAGTCACCCTCCAGAGTGTAGGGTTCTCAGATGGTTTTGCAGCAATATTCCACACACAAGCAGATACCATAGAAACCTTAGGTGTAACTTCAAATAAACACTTCCATCTGTCATGTATTTTAACTGCATTTTCTAATAGCTTAGTGAGAATGTCAAGTTTTAAAATGAAAAAAACTTCTGAAAACAAAAAATTTTAACCCCATAAGGTTGTCCGTTCTTTTCTCCAGCACAGAATAAAGAAAAATAAGGAACTGGTGTTTCCCAAAGGACTCAGGGCAGGGCGCCACTCACCATAGCTGTCCAAGGGGAGCCACACATACACACACATGTCCACACAAGTTCACACTCACACAGGCAGACCTCCAACAGCCACTGCTAAAACTATCTGCATGTGAGCTTGAACCACAAAGCTTGGACCAAACCATTCTGCTTTCTGCAACTACAAGTCAGTAAGGTTGTGGCAAAAGAAAACCACACAAAAACCTAATCAAAGAGGAGAGTGAAGAAAATGTCGCTCCTGAGCCCCACATGACCTGAGGCAGCCCAAGAAGTGACCACCTAACAGCCACCACTTCTTCCAGCCCAGGGTCCAGAGCTCTGCCCCATCAGACCACCCCTCGAAGGCCCAAGGCCAGCTGCTGTGCCTCTTGGTGAAGGGGTAAGGTCACTTGGGGATGCGGACCGCACCATGCACACTCCTAGGGCTAGAAATGCAGCAGGTGACCTTTGCCCAGGCAGCAGGAATGATGCCATCGGGCCTCAGGCCAGGAAGATGCCCCTTAGCACTCACTCCGCCCACCACCCCCTCTCCAGGCCCCACCAGGCCAGACCTGTGCTCATAAAGGCAACAAGCAGGGCTTGTCTCAAGAAGCAAAGAGGAGGAGAAGAATGAACCACAGAGCTGGGGACAGTTCTCATGGAAGTTGTCAGTGCTGGCTGCCGCCAGCTGACACTGGCCCTGTCAGGGTCAGTGAAGAGCCTTACAGTCTCAGCTTTACATGTCTGAGAGGAACAAGACCTCCAGACCAAGCACAGCCTGGGAAAATCAGTGAATCAGGGAGACCATGTCTCCAGCAAAATGCATCCCAGGTTCAATCCACAGTACTGAAAGGCTGGGGGAATCCTAGGCTCTTAGTGAAAAATAAAGTATCTGTATTAATGAGGAGAAAGTGGGGCTCTACCACAGCAGCCCCCTTTCCCTGTACCCCTTTCTCTGTACTAAACAGACAGCTGGCTGTACCTTATACCCAAAGTGGCCAAGTCCTGACTAGGTCACTCACAGGATATCTGCTGCAAACACAACCCTACTCTGCTAGGGGCAAGCCTGCAAACAGGTGCCTGGCATCAGGCCTCATGTGGGTCCCATCCTGCGCCAACATCATCATGGTGATGACAGCAACCAAGAGACAGCCACTGAGCAGCCAGGAGTGCTGGGGAAGGACGGGGAGGGCCAGGGGTGCCATGTCCAACATGGGCCTGACGAGGAGGGGACACTTGAGCCAAGACCTACAGAAGCCTTGAGAGCTAGTGAGCCACCATGGAAGGACCAGGTGGGTGAGGGGAATGGGACGTGGAAGCTCCGTAAGGTCAGGCTAAGGGTTTGAGGTCAGGGGCTTGAGGACAAAGCAGGAAATCACAGTTTAGGGCCCAAATGCCACCCCTGGCTGCTTCTTTAGTAAACTCCAGTTTTAGGAGCATAGGGCCATTTGTTCCCACACTGTGAGTGCTTCTGCACCACCACAGCAGAGCTGAGCAGGGCTGTGACAGAGACTAGGCAGCCCAAGGCTGGAGGATTAATTAGTTGGTTCTTTACAGAGAAAGTGGCCCCTGCTATACGGACGCAGAGAATTTACTGCGTGCTGAGTACTCCTCACAGCTCACTGGAGTGCGTTAGTCCTGATTCAGAGCCCACAAATGTGGTGGTAGGTTCATCCTCTGGCCACATGCCACTGTGTTGAGAAGTAGCAAGAGGAGGAAGGTCAGGGAGGTCATCTATGACTGGCCCTTTCCTACCAGTGGAGGTGTATAGCGGAGTTGTGTAGCATGTAGCTAGTGAGAGGCATTTCCAGCCCTGAGGCCTGTGCCCTGCCTATTTTGGTGGATCTTTTGACCTTGGACCCACTGCTGCCACCAGACCATCCCTGGTGCCACACATCTCACTCCATAGCCTCCGGAGGTGGAGGCCTAAGGCTCCTGTGCAATGAATGGCACAGGGCTATGAGGTTGGCTCAGGTCAGGAGCCACCCTGGCTCAGTGACGACACCCATCGAGTGAGGGGACAGATGCTAGTGCTCCCCAGACCCAGGCTATAGCAGTAGTCTTGGGAGGGGTGTGAGCCTGGGTTTCTGCTTCCTGGAGGCCCACAGAGGGTGATGCCCACCACATGGAAAAAGCTCTAACCTGATCTCACCTTCCGGCTCTCTCCACGACTCCCGCCACCAGCATGCAGGCTCAGCCACGGGCTCAGGAGGCATCCTGGCCTGGCCTCTCTCTGGTTCTCAGGGTCAGCCAGGAGCTCTGCACATGGCCTCTGCTGGCTGTGGACAGGCCAGACAGGCCGGGCAGCTTGGGCTTCCACAGACTGCTGTGCCTCCTTCAGACGGTGCGCTGTTCCTCCATCCCAAACTCAATCCTCACTGGGTGCAAGGTCAAAAGATCCACCAAAATAGGCAGGGCACAGGCCTCTGGGCTGGAAATGCCTCTCACCAGCTACATGCTACACAGCTCCGCTCAGCCTCAGGTTTTATTCCCCTTCCCTTATTTGCCTCCTCTATTAGTCATCATTCTGCTGCTAGGACAAAATATCCCTGGAAATGGTCTACGTGGTATATGGGTAAGACACAGCTTCCTGTCTAAAAAGACCTTTGAGCAGCTCACGTCTGTGAGGCGGGGTGGGCGCTCAACAAAGCAGCCAGCACCCCATGAGGCTTCAAGATACACAGGCTGTGATCTGTGACTGACAGGGAATGTCTGCTGCGCCACTGAGCTACAGCCCTAGCATACAGTGAAAGCTCCAAAGAGCGAGTTTAAAATGTATGGTGAGGAAGGTCCCATTCTAAGTCACTGCAGAGAGGGTGGGACACAGAGGAGACAGTAAGGTAGACGGGCGGTCTGGGCACTGGACAGCACCAGAGGGAGTCCAAAGCCCACAGCAGAGCCACCGTCCATAAGGGCTGAACAGATGCCAGAGGGGAGCCCAGGAGAAGCCACACCCCAACAGGATCAAGTGCGCAGCACAGGCAGAGCACACGGCTCCGCACTCTGGCAAGGAAATGACAGGACCTGCCAGCTCCTCCAGGGCCCTGAAAGCCAGCACTGAGGGACTTTGCCGACCTGTGATGGCCACCTGAGAGACCTCAGTGGCCTATAAACAGCAGCTCAGGGACCTCAGTGACCCATGAGGACAAGCTGAAGCTGTAACAGATAAAAAGATGAAGACAGAGAATGGATTTGGGAATGTGAACAACTATGAATTTTCATCATTGTTTATAATATAAATACACAGTATGCACATATTAATAATTTAATACTATGCTTTCTCTCATTATCTCTTCTGTTCCCAATTTTGTGATGATTTTTAAAATCTTTGTCCTGATTCTCACATCCCAGGGCAGGAATTCTGCTAGCCTACCTGGGAAGAGACACTCAAAAGATGAGTTGGGAGCCAGGCATCCTGGGGCAGCCCTGCGCTGCCGGCTAGTCCAGAAGCTGAGCAACAAGCATCATAAGTTCGAGCCCAGCCTGGGCAACAGAGCAAGACCTCATCTCAACATAAAAAACAAAATGGCTGAGGTGTAGCTCAGTGGGACTACAGAAAAATAAACAAATCCGCTGATCCTTTCCGGCAGGAATACCATCCGTCTGTAAGTCACCCAGCCCTGCCCATGTGACTTTTTGGCTCAGAAAAGAACTCAAAAGAGATGAAGACCCCACAAAGACCTCTGTCGGCCACCCGTGGCCATCATCTAACCCACATGACCCTGTCTATCTCACTGTGGCCTAAACGCCACTCATGGTCAAGGTATTAATGAGGTGATGGCAGCTGCCCAACACCACTCAGCCTAAGTGAGACTCTGACTCACTCATTCAACAGCCCGGTCCCCAGCAAGGCACAGCCATCACACCTGACTGTGACCTCTCCTGTCTTTTGGATCAATGTAGTAACACAGGAAAATGACAAGTTTATCTGTTTATCAAGGCAGGTGACCAGCAATATCACAACATCCTATCCAAAAGGGACAGAGAGTCTCAGCATCTTCTATCCACTGTATGCTGGACAGGCTGGGACATGCAGCAGGTCAAATGACACCCTTCCCATGTCCATCTCCTGATCCTCAGAGCTTGTGAGTTATTTGCTTTTCAGTACTGGGGGTTGAACTCAAGGCTTTCGTATTATTACATCTCTAGTTCTTTTGTATTTTTGAGGCAGCGTGTCATTAGGTTGCCTATAATGGCCTTGAACTTGCCTCACTTTTGCCAAGTTCTGGGATAAGTATGTCCTCCGCATCTGAGTCGTGAGCTACCAGGCAAAGAAACTCCAAATGACTGAACTGAGATTCTCACGCAGGGATTATTTCAGACTGTCCTGGTAAGCCCTAAATTTCATCCCAAATGTCCTTATGAAAAAAAAGGCTGAGGGCCAGGGATATAGCTCAGTGGTTCCAGCACCTGTCTTGCAAGTGCAAGGGCCCAGGTTCGATCCCTGGTAACCACATAACAATATTGGGCATGGAGACTCATGCCCAGCGGCAATCAGCACCACATACCACAGTGCTGGGCGCGGTGGCTCACACCTGTAATCCCAGCACTCGGGAGGCAGAGGCAGGAGGATTGCTGTGATGTGAGTTGGAGGCTGAGCTCAGGGCCAGCTGAACTACAAAGTGAGACCCTGTCTCAAAAAAAAAAAAAAAAAATGGCTGAGGGAGACTTCAGAGAGCAAGGTCCTATGACAGAAGCACAGATGAGCACAGCCACAGAGATGTTGTGGAGCTGACTGCGAACATGGTGAAAGGGAGCAGAAGCAGTGAGGAAGAAGTGATGATTTACAGCTGGCTTTGGGGTCTGCCTGGGGACTATGGTGCACACCTTGGGGAGCATCTGGGAGGCAGGAAGTCTGGTTTTGGCATCTAGGCTAGTCTCCACCCCTTCCCTCTCTCTGTTCTGCTTCCCAACCGCCATGCACTGAGCATCTCTGCTCCAGCCCCAACCACGGACTGATCCTTTAAAACATGAGCCAATTAAACCCCTCCTCCTTTAAGGTGCGGCTGTCAGGTACTGTGTCCAGTAAACAGGAAAGCTGACCGCTCCAGGTGGCCACCCAGCCACAAGAGGGAAGGGGCAGATTTTCCCCTAAGCTCCCCGAGGGAGCGTGACCTGCCCACTGACACCCATTCTGGAAGAAAATGTGTTTCTATCCCTTTTAGCAGCCAAGTCTGCTAAGCAGCCACAGGAAGCGAATGCAGGACACTGAGTGGGAAGTTGGTCTGATACAATCAATACAATGCCTGGTACACAGAAGAACCTCGTGAAATGCCAAGTAGTAAAGGACAGGTCCTGCCACCCTCTCCAGACCACAGCAGAAAGCAACAGCCTCAAGCTGTAGGTCAAGCTCTACACCCTGATCACAAAAGCCACTTCATATAGGCTGTCTCCTTTGACTCTGTCCTAGAAAGGAGTGCTTCTGATGTTGCACAAGGACACTCAGCTCATCGCATATTAACGTCATTGTGCCACAAGCATTTGTCCTAAACATTCTGTACAATTAATTCTAACATCTCACAGTACAACCTGTGCAGGTCTCATGGAGTGGGGGCCAGGCTGTGAGCAGGACTCACCCAAATACACATGGCACAAGCCCCTCTTAGCCCAAGGAGAAGCTGGCACCAGCTTCCTGATGTGGGACCTGTAGACTCGCCCTGTCAGGCCCCACATGGGCAAAGGGCAGACTGGCAAGCAAAGGGGGACTAGCGCTTGACCCTCCAAACTACTTCTTAGCATCTTTTCATGCAAGGACTTTCCCGTTCTCCAAAGCCCTCTTTCTGATTTCTTCAGCCATCCTTCCACGGACCTCATCTCTCCCCATCTTTCTTGAGGGTGAGTCCAAGTGTTGAAACACTATGTGCAACAATTTCACTTCCTCCGAGCTCTTGTTCTCAGCCTCCCTGTGCAGACTGCAGCCTCAGCTTCCTCTGGGTTGCACTGAGGACAAGGCCCTGTGATTCCGGTGGCCCTTCTGCCCCACCTACTCTATCCCACTGGTTTCGGTATAAGAGCTGTTCCTTCCCAGGGCTCAGCCACTCGGACTCCGCCTCTTCCCCAGCCTGCACAAGATTTTGTGATGGCCCCTTCGACCAAACCACAGCAGCCATCAGCCACAAAAGACCCAGGGTGGAGCCTCACAACCTCAACAGTGTTTCAGAGAAAAATGAACTGAAAGCAGCAGCCTATTCCTTTCCTGAAAGCCACCAGCTGCCAGCCCTCGCCTTTGCACCCATTCTTCTCTGGCCTCCTGCCAGGACCGAGTTCATTCAGGGGAGACTGGGGCTGCAACCATCTAGTTCTCACGACCAGGGATGGGAGGTAACAGTGGGTTTGCACAGACTGAGCTACAGCCATGGCCAGAAGGACGCCACAGAGCTGCAGAGCTGCTGGCAGTATACAAAGCCAACCCCAGGCCAGGGCTTGGTGTCTGCCAGCCCTTCACTGGGCCCACAGCCTCACACAGGAGCCTCACACCAGAGCCTCACACCTGGGACTCTGGGGGCTTAGCCATCCCTGTTCTCCAGAACATCCCCAGGCCAGCTCAGCAGAAGCAGCTTCTCCTGGACCCCATGCAACTAGATAGAGGTGTGAAAGAGAATGGGAGAATGGGCCGTGTGCTCTGGGGGCTCCCTCCTGGTCCTCAGCCAGACCTCACAACCTCGCCAGGGGACTAACTCCACATGCTCTACCCGGGATCAATCAGGGCCCGTCAACCACTCAACAACTCTGCCAAACACTTACAATGCCCTTGCCCGGGTCACGTCAGCTGGAGCAGCTGGCACACTGGGAGGGCACAGCCAGAGCCACCTGGGCCAGGCAGCACCACACCGGTACTGCTGCTGTTGGCAGCTGGACAGGTCCCCTACCCCCCCACCTGGCTTGGCCATATGGGCAGCAGGCAGCAGACAGCCCTGACAAGGCTCATTCAAGCTGAAAGGGGTCAGTTCACAAGGTCTGTGCACCACTAAAATGTAAAGTTTTACAGATGTATAGCTTACAAATACCATCTATTAGCTGCCCCACCACCCAAAGAGTTACAAGCCACTTCACCATTTAATAGAGAGGAGCTTCCCAACTGAGCCCACTCACTCCTTCTGGCCAGGATGAGACTCAGTCTTGACAGAGCCCGGCCCCCAGAGCAAGGGTTCGGGGGTCATACAGATGTCAGGATGTCAGGGGCTGATAGACAGCCATGTATAGGCTGAACAGCCTAACATGCATCCGGAGCACACCAGTCAAGGAATCTCTGGCACAGCCTGGCAGGGCAAGGAGCATGTCGGGACAGCAGAATGCAGCACCCCTCAGGTCCAGGGACAGATAGGAGAGGAAGGTGAGCTGCCCAGTGAGGGTGCAGCATGATCAGGGGCCCAGGTGTTTAATGACATGTATGTGCCGCTGGCCCATGCACAGAGGATCGGGGAAGCCCACGGTGCTCCCAAAACCCAGGCAGGAGAAGCCCACCTTTCCTGGTGTCCTACACTTCCAGACTTCCCCTTATGTGCTAGTACTTGCAAATACTTGCATATTTTCATGTACTTGGGGGGGGGGATTTACTCTAAGTTGCTCAAACTGAAAAAACAAAACCAGATCCCAAGGGCTGGTCTTTTCTGAGCCAGAGGAGCAGAAGCAGTCCCCAGGTTTCCTACATCTAGGTGGGAAGGACTTGTGTGCCAAGGACATAAAGGGTCACTGCCTGGGACAGGAACAGCAGGATAAGGTTACAGTCTGGGTTTCGGGCTGAGGACCTACTAGGAAAACAGCTGTGCCACAGGGCTCTGGCCCCGGCTCGCTGCCCTCAGGCACACTCACCCCAGCCTGAACTCCACCGTCCACCGGGAGGAGCTGTGGCTTCCCTTTGCTTCCCTTCTACTCATGGCCGTGACAGACGGGCTCTGTTCATTCACTCCTGCCACAGACGTGAGTATACACCTGCTGATGCCAGGCACTGTGGGACACTACAGACACAAAGACAGCTGAGCTATTGTCTCTGCCTTGAAGGACACTTAGGTCTCCTGACACCCAGATCCACAGTGCTCACTGGCACGTCCCAGAGAACACTGGTGGTCTTCACGCGTGCACATGCCACCTGGGACACCAGGCTCCCTACAACATGCAGGGCAGCACAGTCAACACCATAATGACTTACCCAGACCCTTAAGGAATAACTGGGAAGGAGCCACAAGCCATGGAAGTCAGGGTACAAGAGCTGCCACAGGGAAGCCCGCCACTCAGCACTCCCCAGGAGCCCTCCGGGGCGCCCCCAACAGATCACTGCAATTTCACGTTACCTTGCGGCCACTCAGCGCTGACCCTGGTCCTGCTGATAATGGTTCTCTGAATCCCATGAGGGGACTGCACTGTGCACCTTTCCAGGGGCACTCAAGTCAGCCGGAGAGCTGGGCATGAGGCTTGGACCAGGCACCCGCTGGAGTGCTGGTTCCGCTGGCACAGCAACTGCTGGGCTAGAGGCAAGCATGATCCCTGGATCAGTCCAGACCTGTACCACCCATCTTGTCATGTAACAGAGCAAAGGTCCCAGGGACAAAGCCCTGCCTGTGATCCTGACCTATGATCTGTGCCTTGTGGATGCTCTGATCACCCAGTGGCAAAAGTCACTAAAACTCCAAAGTTTAGGGTGGTTGCCATCTTGGATTCTGACGCTTCCCAATGCCTATGAGATGTGTGTGTAACACGTCCCCCTCTTCCACTGTGGGCCAAGCTCCTGAGAACTTTCACCTCCTCTGCCCTTCTCTCCCTGCAGGACTCCCTCCATCAAGGAAGCCTCTGCCTGTGAGAGTTCAAGAGCAAAGATGGAATCAGATCCACTTCCACCCTGGCCTTGGCCTTTCTCTGCACTTGTGCTGCATATTTAGGTTTCCCAGTGGCCTTTGTTTACTCTGAAAAAACATGCAACATCCATTCACCAGGGCCAGCTGCCCCAGACACCTGAGGAAGGGGAAGGTGAGCTCAAGCCACACAGAGACCTGCACACCTGTGAGGAGAGAGTGAGGTGTTCCCAGGAAGATGGAAGGAAGCTCCTTTCAGCAAAGTATTTCTTTCCCAGAATGAGAAAAATGGTACATTTTTACTGAGAAAGAAATAGAAAAATCAACACAAGAAGGTAATCACGAGCTCAGGCGTGGCAAGCAGATCCACGCAGGTGTATCAGGAAGAGCTTGTGCTGATTTATGGCCTGTCAGTAGCCACTCCCAGGGCACAGAAGGTAAGAAAGGACTATTGGATGATAGAAGCCTTTTAGCTGTTAAAAGAATTCAAAGGCTGGATAAAATAGTTATTACACATCAACAAACTTAATCATTAACTTTGGAAAGACAGTCAGAAAGTTCCTTGGTGTTTTTGTTTATTTTTTAAATTGATTTTATTGGTACATTTAATATACATGTTATGATCACAATTGACACTGAGAATTTGTACCAGTACATGGTATGACTTTATTTTCATTTTTTCCCATTCCCCTCATTTATTTCTATTTTTTTTTCAATACCAAGGATCAAACTTAGGCCCCTGTACTTCCAAGGTAGGTGGGATACCCCTTGAGCTAAATCCCTGGCCCAAAAGCTCCCTGTTTGAGAAGCATGAATTCAGGGAGTGTTTTCCTACCAGCACTCTTGAGTAACGCACATTTCACTAGTCACAGCAGGGTCTACAGCATGAGCAGAAGCATGGCACAGCTCCTACAGCAGCCAACTTCTGGGTGGCCCCTGGGCCCTGCATGGTGTGCAGGTGGTAGCTGGGCATGTGTACTGGGTTGGGTGGGAGGCAGCGATGGGGCAGCTAGTCAGCTAGCCAAAGCTTACTCCCGGTGCCCACAAGACACCAGGAAAGCCAAACCTCTGCCAATCCATTCATGTTCTGTACTCTATGTGCAAAGCAAGGTAAACCACCTTTTCACAGGAGGAACTGCTAACATTTATGTGCTTAAAAGGCAACACCCTAAAAAGATACCTTTGATTTCATAGCTGTCTAGAACAAACTGGCTGTCGGATCCCTTCCCTCTGGCAGTGTGAGCATGTGGGGCTGCCTTCCTGAAAGCAAACTGCAGACAACAGGAGGCAGAGGCAGTATGAAAGTATGAACCTCAGGCCACCTGGGGAAGCAGCCTGCTCCACACTCCACCTGGGGACGACCAGTGTGTCTGCAGGGCTTCAGAGCAGGCCGGGAGGAGTCAGCCGTCTGGAGGCCACTGAAGAAGCTGTCTTCCTGTGGATCCCTCTTGGCTTAGGGTATCATACCCTGAGCCCTCGCCCAGACCTTCATCTCTGCCTGAAATCCCCCCCAACCCGGGCAGCCCCTTCCCTTCATTCACACAGGTCCAGGAAAACACCAAAGGAGTCTGAGTGTGAGTCCAAGTTCTCTGTCTGTCTGTCTGTCTGTCTGTCTCCTTCTCTCTCAGCTGTACTGGGGATTCAATCCCAGGTTTTTCACAATGAGTTACATCTCCAGCCCCTTTTGGTTTTTTTTGTTTTGAGACAGAATCTTGCTAAGTCACTAAATTTCTCAGGCCAGGCTCCAATCTCTGCAATCTTCCTACACTGGGATTTTCTGTTCGGTTGTTTGTGTGCAGTACTGGGGATCGAATTCAGAGCTTCACACTTGCTAGGAAGTGCTCTACTAATGAGCTATACTCGGCCCAAGCCTGGGGTGTGGAAGGATCACAGGCCAGCTGTACCTCAAGCCACCATTCAGGAGATGAAGCCTGGACATGACAAATGGCAGAACAAGGGCTCCGAGTGCAGCTTTAGGCCCCAGTCCAGGACAAAGGCCAACCTTGTCCCACCTTCTTTTCCTCAGTGCCTACCCTTATGTGCAGCCATATCTAATCCAAACAAATCTTATCATTCCCCTCTTCCATGCAAAGGCACAAAATGTCAGCAACCTTGAATGCTGAGAAGGAGAGATAAAGAAGGATACTCTTAGATTTAAACTTGGTGACAGACCTATTTTTCTAGAAGGCAGGCTAACTTGAGCTCCAAATTAGGGTGAGTACATTCCCCTAAGATCTTTTAAGCACACCGAGATTCATTGTGTTGTAAAGTTATTTTATAAAATAGTAATATAGACAACAGTTATGATCCTACAAGGGCTACTCAGCTCTATTTCTAGCCTGTCTGAGATGCAAGTATAAACAGCTTTCATGCATGTTTACTCCTCCAAATATTTACTACCTTGCTTTGCACATAGAGTGCAGAGAAATCTAAGTGACAAGGTAAAAATAGGCCATTTTTATTACAGTAAATCCATTAAGTTAGGCTCACACTCTGAGCTGTGGACTGCTAGTTGCCATGTCAAACACGATAAAGCCCCTAACAGCTTACAACACAGTTGATTGCAGGTATGTGACAGGAATCAATCTTGCAACACCCAGTTCCAAGGACTGACAGCAAGGACTGCCCTGGAGTCTGGGATATCTCGTCTGATGCTGTTTGGAATGAGTCACCTGCACTGTAGCCCAGAGCCCGCTTTGCTATCGAGGGGCTGAGTCTGTGCCACCCCTGTGAGGGAGACAAAGCTGCTCACCAGACAGGGCAGCCTGTCTGGACCTGGTGTTAACATCCAGGACACACATTAGAAGCCTGCAGTTGAGACCCGAGCTAAACGGCCAGCATCACTCTGCTGTAAAACTGACTGAGATTAGCTTCAAAACCTAGATGCTTCTTACCCGTCACGCCGGCACCAGCACCATTTCATTTCCACTGGAACTGCTGTCACTAAGGAATCCTTTCTCCTGGAGTCTGTAACCCACCAAAAAAAGGCCCTCACAGCCCCCTACTTCTGACCTTCTCTCTTGACCACAGGGGTTAATATCTAGCCTAGTAAAAATATTTAACTAATTAAAGAATGATCAAATAATTTAGTTGACTCAACAAAAAAGATCTTCTTTCCCATAGTGAAATGCCATGTACTTCGTAGGCCGCTAGAACAATACCTCCAAATACTGCGTTAGCAAAGCCCAGGCAAGCACCACATGCAGGAGCATTGGCACCATCAAGTAGGCTGGGCTTCTGTTCTAGGGCCTCTGGTGTTTCAGGAGGAAGGCACGTGGCAGAAGATGGTAACACTGTTAGAAATGAAAGTGTCCCTGAATGTGTTTCCAGCTTCTTCCCTCCTCGTGAAGGGACAGCGCTCACAGAAGCTCTCCTCCACACTCAATCAGCTCACGCTTCAAATCCGTTTATCCTTTCTGCAACAAGTCATGAATGGCCAACAGGAAATAAAATAGGGCATCAAAACAGCAGTGACATTCTTCACAGAAATTAAAAAGCATTCATAAAATGTATAAAATTACAAAGACCCCAAATAGCCAAAGCAAATCTGAACAAAAAGAACAAAGTTGGAGGCCTCACATTGTCTGACTTCAAAACATACTACAAAGCTATAGCAACCCAAACAGCATAGTACCAGCATAAAAGCAGCTGCACAGATGAATGGAACAGAATAGAGGACCAAGATGTAAACCCACGCAGTTACAGCCAGCTGATTTTCTGCAAAGACAGCAAGAACATAACTGGAAAAAGGAAAGTCTCTCCAACAGATGGTGCCAGAAAAACTGAATATCCATATCTAGAGGAAAGGAATAGATTCTTCTCTCTCATTAATTCAAAATCAATCAGAGACTTACAGTAAGACTTAAATCTATTAAATTATTAGAAGAAAACAGCAAATGATTCAAAACACTGGTCCTGGCCAAAAAAACCTTACATACAACCCCCAAAGCATGGGTAACAAGAGCAAAAATTGACAAATGGGATTATGTCAAACTAAAAGGCTTTAGCACAGCAAAGGAAATAATCAACCGAAGGACAACCTACAGGAGAAAATATCTGCAAACTACTGGACACAGGATTAATATGTAGTATGCCTAAGGAACTCAAAAAACAGTAAAATAACAAGTAATTTGATTTTAAAAATAAGCAAATGTTCAGAACAGGCATTTCACAAAAGAGGATGTATAAATGACCAACAAGCATATGAAAAATGCTCAACATCACTAATCATAAGGGAAATGCAAATCAAAACCACAGTGTGGTACTATCTTACCCAAATGGCAATGGCTTCTATTAAAAAAAATAGGTCTGCAATCCTGGCACTTGAGAGGCTGAGCTGGATCACTTGAGCCTAAGAATTCAAAACTAGCAATGGCAACACAGCAAGATCTCTGCCTTAAAAACAAAACAAAACACAGTGCTGGATAAGAGAGGGAGAAAAGAGAACTCTTACACTCTCATGCACAGTTGGTGACAATGTAAACTAGTACACTCCTGATGGAGAACAGTATGGAGAATTCCCAAAGAACCTGAATTATAAGTTCCACCTGACCCAGCAGTCCCACTACTGGGTGTCCACATTCAAAGGAACTAACATTGAGCCATCAGAGAGACATCTACACTCTCATGTTTATTACAGCATTATTCAGAATAGCCAAGTGGGAATTAGCCCAAGCATCCATCAACAGATGAACGAGTAAGGAAAATGGATTATATATTAATACCCAGTGTGGGCTAAACGTTCTATCATTTGTTTCAGCATAGAGGGAACTGGAAGGTATTGTGTTCAGCTGGGCATGGAAAGATATTGCTTATTTTCACTTATACAGTAATATGGAGGCAAAAAATGATCTACAAGAAGTAGAAAATAGGACCGTAGTTACTGGAGCCTGGGAAGAGTTGGTGAGGGGCAAACAAGGGATTCTTGGTTACGCTCAGATAGGACAAGTGTTAATAATTTCTAGTGTTCACAGCACAGTAAGATACACAGGGGCGATAATAACTGAATACTTCAAAATCATTAGTATAGAAGATTTTCAATGATTGCAACAGAAAGAAATAATAAATGTCTGAGAGGACACATGTGCAATTATTCTGATCATTCCACTGTACATACTCCTAAAATGTCATACTGTACCCATGCATATGTAGTTATTGTGTCAATTAAAAATAGAAAGCAATAAAAAGTAGGCCAAAAATAAGGAAAAAATAGGTCACAGGGGTAAGTAGAGACCTCAGGAAAGGCTGTCAAGCTACAAGGCGGGAGTAGTCCAGAACAGAACCAGGCAACGAGAATACACACATTGCCAGGGGAAAGCATGCTAGAATAAAAGGGATTCCCATCCATCTGCGGGAAAACAAAGGGGATGAACCTGGAGGGTGCTGGGCCGCCAAGGACGGCTAGGGGGCTACAGACCAGGCTGGGAGTCAAGGAGAAGCTCCGCATGCCACACCGGGGACGGGAGGAGACAGGTCTGTGGAACGTAAAGGCAGCTTCTATCTCCACTGCTGTCCTCGGCACTCAGGATCTCTGACACTAAGTAGTTTCCTCTACTCTAGAAAACCACTGCTGCATCACTGCAGAGGGGGCAGAAAGTGAAAGGAGAACGGCAAGATTTCCACAGCAACAGCCTAGGGAAGCAGCACTTCCCTAAATAGGCACAGTATGTACATGCATGTCACCAGATGCCAGCTGGCTGGAGAGCACACACTTCATCTGTGCAGCCCTCGGAGCTGACACGCTCCCAGCCCGCCATTGGAGAGGACGAGAGGGACACCGTGACGGGAAGCAGCAGTCCAATGGGAATGAGGCAGCAGGAGCCTGGGGTTCAGGCGTGGCTGCACCCAGTCAATGGGATGGGGGCGGCCCTTCCTTCCCCTGCGCCAGGGACAGTCGGTCAGTAGCTGTTTCCTCACCCCCTCCAGCCCCACTTCCAAACCAGGGGAGGAACAGCAACTGTGCATGTCTGGGGTCTCTTGGCATTCTCAGCCCCCAGCCTCATGCTCACTGGGCACCATCAATCGTTCCATTTCATCATAACTGGATGATCACCTGACCATGTGATGGGGTCATTTCATCTGCAATCTGTGTGGCACGTGGTCAAAGCAATGAGTTCGAATTGTGGTGAAAATACTCACTGCTCCCTCACGTACAATCGCCGCTTCAGGGTCCAGGCTCCTCCCACCTTCCTCTCACCCCCACCCACATCTTTCTCCCAACCTCTGTAGGCCTGACTCCCCCAGAGGCGCCCACAGAGAGGCTGACATGGGACGTCCTCTAACTCTTGGAGCGTGTGCAGAAACAGAGCACCAGGAGAAAGAGGAATTACAAGGGCGACGCCATCAAGCAGGAGGCCACAGCATCCACCTGCGCTAGGCCGACACTCTGGAGCTCACAAGTCTCTTCACGCCCCGGAGCCGGGCCCTTAAACACCTTACAGATGAGATGTCGATGCATGTTCATACCCAGCACTTTTTCTTCCTACAGCGCACCTTGTCCACTCTCACAGACATGTCACAGACACGCCAACAAGCTCCCACTCCTCTGCTTTGTGACGCAAACCAGACTGGCGTGGGCATTACAGGACGCATCTCCCACCGGCCCAAGCCAGCTGAGGCGGCAGCAAGGCTGCCCTGTCACTGCTGAGGCACAAGGGGGCCCAGCAGAGTCTCAGGCAGCATGGTTTCTCCGGAGCCAGCCTCAAACAAGTGGCTCTTCCTCTGTGGGTGGACAAGCCGATCCCCAGGTCAGGCAGACAAGGGGTTCGCAGGCATCCACTGGCGAACTTCAAACCTAACGAAGCAACACATCCCTCTGCCATCACAGTGGCCGTGCTAAGAACCCCAACGTCATCACCAGGAGGGTGTGACCCAGGAGGTCGAACCAGACAACAACTCAAAGTGTGAGCAGAAGGTCCCTCAGTGGCTGCCCTGCACCGGCCACACTGCTCCAGTCCAGGGCACCTTCAGGCCCCACTCACCTCTGATCTGTGCTTCTCACTCTGCAGACACCCAGCTTCCCACAAGCAGATGTGTCCACGTGGGCCTCCTCACAACAGCCCCTACGCTTGGCCCCAGGGTTCAACACATCTTTACCAAAAATACCTGTCCTTCCTGTAGGATATAAACTCAGATACTTGCCTTCTTATCACCAAAAGCAAAGCAAAGCAAAGCAGAATCTTTTAAAATGCTGGCCACACCCTCGGCCTGATTTCCCCTGCTTTTCTAAAAGCACAGCTGCAGACTTCTCAGGCCTGTCCCCTGCTCACTCCCTCCTCATCACCCACAGTAACGGGGCCAGTGCTCAGCGCGAGGCTGGCTCTCAACAGCACCTCAACCGTGGGGAGGAACATTTAAACCTTGGAAAGTCAAGAAATCGATAAATCCCTCAACTCACTGGCTTCAGGAAATGCACGGCAGTCAGCCAATTACACGGGTGTATGTGTGTGACCATTTTACTTCACCCGATGTAAAGTGGGAGCTATCATTAGGCAAAGTTGGAGCATGCTACCAACTACACCGGGCTGTCTCCAGCAATCCTGAAACACTTTCCAAGCCCCAGCTAACCACTGCTCTGGGTTTTCATGCTAACTGAGTGAGAAGTCCAGAGTGTGCAGGCCCTAGCCACATGAACACTTCAGCAGTGTAACGGAAGAGCATGTCAGAAGAGCTGACCTGGATTCCAGCTACCCTCTGACCAGCCGCGGGCCAGCTGACTGGGACAGGGCCTAGGCTTGGGTGGTTGTCCAGGATGCTCCTTCAGCAGAGTCCCACTGCAGTTCCCTGCAGAGGCTATGGGCACGGGAGCCAGAAAACTTGGCTGGCAAGATGAGCTGGGCCATGCAGCAGGGGAGACCAAAGCAAGAAGAGCAACCCCCAAACCTGCACTAGGCAGCTTCCACTGCATACGATGGGCTGACCACCCAAAACTCACTCTCCTTTCTTCCTACCTGGGAAGCTTCTTCCCTGGCTTGTCAGAACAGGTTTTAGGGCCTCTTTCTGGGGTTTTGATCTGATAGGCTGGGTGGGGGTTGAGACACTGCATTTCTAGCAAAAGGAGACCACAGCTGGGGAAGGCACCTAAGCTGTCAGCACACAGCCCACTCACAGGGCCATGCACTGGTCCAGGCAAGGTACATGGCCCTCTGCTCCTGCAAGTCAAGGGAAAGGACCAGTGCGCACCACCCCTGGGACCCAGCTGGCTCATCTCCTCCCTGTCCCTGCAAGACAGGAACAAGGAAACACACAGTCCCACTGACGCCAGCACTCATCTTGTAGTCATGAGCACACTGTCCTGTAGGGTACCAACAGTGATGGCTGGACAGGCGGGGAGAGAAGAGCTAAGTGCCTGATGAAACTGCTAAACCCACTGATTCACTAGGCAGTTCTCTGCCATGATAAATGTCATTGTTTCCTTCACAGCCAAGAGGGTCCTTCCGGCACACCCCAACCCCGAGATCTCCTTCCACCAGGCAGCCCTGTGTTCACCAGTACTCCATTCCCCAGGACACCCAAATATACTTCCTTCACATTTTCAGAACCTCTATATCTTCTCAGCTTTCTTCAAAATCCAAGCTGATGGGTTAGAGTATAAAGCATTTAAAGATGAAACCTACCCACAAGTCAAAGAACATTCCATTCTCAAGAGTGAATGAATCTCCTCAGCTTCCACCACACCAGCTGCAAGAGGGCTCTGGGGACGGGTGGGGGGCACACAGGAGGCAGGGGGGTTCAGGAGTCCTGAGTCCTACCTAGTGAGGTGCAAGGAGACAAGGAAAGGGCTCTGGGGGCATTCCAGGAAGGAGAGAATGCTTTCTTCCTCCAGAAACCCTGACTCTGTTCCAGAAATCACGTGATCATGAAACAAGGCATGGCCCCTGGTGTCCCACACACAATGACTCGTCTTCCTGCTCCCGGCCCGCAGCAGAGGAAGGACGCTCAATGAGCAGGTCAGGTGAGGGCTGTGGAGCACCATCATAGACCAGAAAAGTGACAATCACGTAGAATCCAGGACCCTGGCTCCCCTATCCCCACACAGGACATGACAAAAGGGGTGGTTAAGTGATTAAACGTGTGGGAAAAGGCTGATCCAATTCCAACTGGCCCCACATACTGAAGACATAGAACCATCCTACATACCCACAGTCCCTTGGTTACCAGGCACCAGGCAGGCTCTAGGGGTGTGCTGTGTAACACCTTCTGTGACACTGTCACCACCAGTCCAGTTATTCAGATGAGAATACTAGGCATAGGAAAATTCAGCTTCCTGCCCAGTGTCACATATCTTCTCGGGGGTTCTCAGGAAGTTCAATCCAGAGCCCACAACAGCTCTAGAAATAAAAATTAATGCTTTTGAAAGCTATCTATGCTCAGCATGCAGGAGTAAAGAAGTTCTCAACACTGCAGACAGAAATTCAAAACACTAAAAACAGAAGTGGTTGATGTGGAAGAGTCCACGTAATTAATTTTCATACAGTAAAGCAATTATTTTCAAATCCTGTGTAGTTATGCAATCGAATAGAAATGGCAGCAGATCCACAGACACAAGTTGGAATCCCAATTTAACCCCGTGGAGCCCTTGGGCAAGTGGCCTAACCGCACCTCACAGTGACTTCCCGATGACACAGCTCCCTCCTGGACAGGGCCTCTCTCAGAGGATGCCCAGGGATATTGGTCTGCCCTAGATACTAAGAAAACATAAGGTTCCTTCTCTTCTGTAAGAACAATGGACAATACTCAAGGGAGCTTTCAAAGCTGCCAAGAATCCAGTCCAAAGCTCCAGTAACTTCCCCAAACTGTCGAGATAAAAAACAACCTAGTAAGGAGAACTGGGCACAGGGCATGAACAGGTAATTTCCAGATATTAGCATGAAAAACTCTTCAGTATTTTCAGTAATTTCTGAAAAGTAATTTAAGAAATTATATCTTTTTTGCCTATCAGCCTGGCAAAACTAACAAGATATATATACATATCAGGAAAAGAAAACCTTGCATAAATATTAATAATAAATTTAGAGAGACATCATGAGACTAATACAAGTCATCTGTGGCCTCCACCATGACAAGAGGTACTCAGAATAGTGGCCATGAGCTTCCAGACTCTTATTACAAGAGCGAACTGCTGCGTGTGTACACATTTTTTGGTGGACTCTGTTTTCTGCTCAACATTGGCCAAGTCAAACGGACTTTTCATTCTGACATTTTCACTCACTACTGGAAGGAATACAGATGAAGCCTCTTAGAGGGTAGGGGGACTTGGCAATACAGTGTTTTCCATTTAAAATTAGCCTTTGTCCCAGAAATCCTATTACCAGGGACCTAGCCTAACAGGGACTGAATCATGTGTGATGGTTAACAGTGACATGGTTCATGCCTCACTATTTTTAGAGCAGGAAAATCAGAAACAACCTAAACATCCATCAGTCAGAGACAGTCAAGTGATGGTACATTCATACTCTGGAATGTAGATCCCACATTCCAACAGGCAATATACAGACATCCAACGGTACATAAAGAAACACAATAGTACATAGAGGTATCCAGAATATAACACTGATTTTAAAAGGCAAATCACAAAAAATTTTGTGTCATGTGACTACACTTGTTTACAGTGAGAATTTGTCCACCAAAACATCTGCAGGCAGTAACACTTCAGAAACAATGAGCACACCTTTGGACTGTGACTTGCTTCTTGTGTGTGCGTGTGTGTGTTTTAATATTGGGGATTGAACTACATCCCTAGGACCCTGTAAGTTTTTGAGAGAAGTTTTCCAAATTTCCCAGGCTAAGATAGAAATTAGGACCCTTCTGCCTCTGCCTCCCAGAGTGTTAGGGATCTAGGCATGCACCATTCAGCCAAGTTCTGTTAGTTCTGAATACCACTCCCCACTAAAACGAACCAGGCCTCTTCAGATAAATGGCTAATTTCAGGGCTAGGCGAAGAAAGTATAACTAGTCTTGCTGTGCCAGAAAGCAAAGAGGTCCTCACAGAATGACAGGAAAATGTCAGAGGAATGTAAGGGCAGCCGGAAGGGGCTCCCCTGGCCACAGTTCAATCAATAACAAGAGTACGAGAGTAACAAGCTAAAACCTACCGAATAAAGCAAGAATTCATGAGCCAGAGATGCAAATCAGAAGGTAAATAAGGAAGAAAGCAAAGTTTGTTTCAGCACGATTCCAACTAGTAACCCTAGAAGGAAATATGGAATTAGAAAATTACCATCTGCCAACTATCATAATAATTGATTCAGATAAGAAGCATCAATGAGTTCTAAAATCAGTGGGTAAAATAATCAGGGCAGTGTGTTTACATCTCACACTCTCTCCCTGTGAGATACACACTAATCACAGTGGAAAAAATGGACATTCTTCAGTGAGGCAGATAATCTGCTAACTAAGTGACCAAAGTCAACAAGGGCAGCAAAAGGACTAGTGGGCCACCCGTGTCACTTAATGAGACATACTAAGAATACTGGGCATCAACCCTGTGCTACTTCTGCCGGAAGTGCATAACATAACCTGAATCTAATCATGAGGAAACCCAAATTGAGAGATATTATATAAAAAACAGCTGGCAGTCTTCAAATGTTCCATATTAAAGGAGACTGCAGTGGATGGAACGACCTAATGGAACAAATGAGCTAGGTTTTCTTTTGCTATAAAGGACATTGTTGAGGCAGTTGGCAAGATTTGAATAATATCTATACATGAAATAACATTGTATCAATGTTTATTTCTTGATTTTAAAAAACATAATTGTACCTTTATTATATAAGAGAATATCCTTCATTTTAGGAATACACACCAAAGTACTTAGAGGTAAAAGAATACTGGATCTGCAACTATTAAATACTGTAGTTTGTTAAAAAGTAACTAAGCATGATGGAGAAGGATAAAAGAAATAGAACCAAATCTCCATTATCAGGAGGACTTGTGTAAAGAGAATCTAAGAAGCCTTTATTCTTGCAACTTTTCTGCAAGTGTCTGAAAACTTATCGAAATACAAAAAGTAATTAAGGCAGCAAGGTGCGCACCAGGTAAATTCCTAGGGTATTTCCTTAAAAGCACCCAGGCAAAATGAAGCAAGCTTACAAGGGAGTTAATGTGTCTCCCCACAGAGCTTTTGCTCCAGGACAATGGGGGGAAAAGAACTGTGTTGAAAGATCTCTAAGACCAGCTCATTAATCAAGTTCTACAAAAGCAGCACCAACAGAAGGAAGCCTCCTTCACTGCAGATCTGTGCTATTTTTTCCTGAGTGAAAGTCAAAACCTCCCGACACCATGAGTAACTGATGATACCACAGGAACTTTTCTAGAATATGTGGGCTAAACAGAAGTTTTCCATTAAGAAGTTAAAATAGGAAAAAAAAAAAAAAGTCTTGATGGAAAGTCTCCACCTCCACACTGCCTTACAGAAACCTTGAGATGCTAAGCTCTGGGGTGTGGGTGAGGGTTAGTTGGCCCCTCAGGCCTTTGTAGGTCCATTTCTGGGGCACATTCGCAAAGATGCTGCTTGTGAATGCTCCCAGGTAGTCAGCTGGCTAGAGGGACTAGCAGGGCCAATAGTTCTCCATCACACAGGTGCCAACTGTCTGGTTTTGCCATCTACAGAAAGCTATTGTGTATATTATTTCCTTAACATTCTTTTGTTTGTTTGTTTGTTTGGTTAGTACCAGGGATTGAACTTGGACCCTTGTGCTTAAAAGACAGGAGCAGTACCACTCAGCTAAATCCTCAGCCTTAACATGTATTTTATATAATTTAACAGCAATATTACAATATACCCATTTTCCAAAAACAACAGGATAAATTATGGTGTCGTACTTGAGCTCTGAGTCTACCTGGCTTGCCTGAGCAGATCAACACTGAGATGGAAGATGCTGAAGGAAAAGTAACTAGCTAGGTACACAGGTAAGTACAACTAGTTCTGTTGAGTAGCTGGAAAGAAATACAGCCCTCCTTTCTCTTTGGATCTATCCACCCATTCCTCTAAGATCTGTCTTTAAGTCAAAGCCTTTCTGGAACTCTGGCTTGTTGCTACGGAGCATGTTTACAAGACACTGCAGGGAACCAGGCCCTATGAGGTTGCGAGGCTCCTCTGGGGACAGCATCATGGCCCACCGGCACCAGGACTCCCACAGAACCACCATGTTGACCTCCTCATATGGGCACTTCTTTTCAGCTCTCTTCAAAGAAACTAATAGATTGTACCTTCCAGGAGTAAACGCTTTAGCAAACAACCTCCAAAATCAAGGTCCCGGCCTGGATCCAAAGAACAAAATTCCTGCTGAAGACAGCCAATCAAAGAAAAATAAGGCTTCACTGGAGGACAACCTATAGTGATTAGACATCAACAGTATTTGGATTTCAAACTCAGCCAACAAGCTTGTTTTCACTTTTTAGAGCTGCCAACGCCAAGAACTGTAGGAGGTGAGTAGCAGGATCAGAATTCACACCCAGGGCAGCCTGTTCTGTCCCCATCCCCAGCAGGTGCCCACAGTCTGCACGACCCACTGTGACAGGGGAGGACCCACACAGGATTTCACTGCAATATTCCAGCCCCCACCCCACCTTCCTTCCCGTGGTTCAGATGGGGAAAGGCAGGTGACAAATCACACTGTACTTTAGGCACTTTCCCAACACAAAACACAGGGCCAAGCAAAGACGAGAGGATGGGCTTTACAACGGCCTGTACTTCCTTCTTACCCAGAGGAGGATTTTCATGATCTGTCAACTCTGGGAGGAGGAGCCCATCCTTATGTAATGTCAGAGGGCAGGCGACAAGGGGAGGCGAGGAAGCTGAGCCCATAGACGACGAGCTTCCTTCGCCCACAAAGGTATAAATTTACGTTTGGCATTTTGAGCGTCTCCCGCTTCCCTGGCATACACTTTCATCACTGGCTTTCCAGAGGACGGCCACGACGCATCCCTGCAAATCTCTCGGGGCCTGCCTTCCCTGACGGCCAAAGCATGAGAGAAGCACAGGTAAAAAAGCAAAGATGCGAGGCAGGTGGTCGGGAGTAGGGGCCTGCGGGAAGGGAAGGAGTCGCGGGCACTGTACCTGAGTGCCCACCCTGAAATGCACGTTGGTTGGCGTCCGCTCCTGACTACACAGCGGCTTGGCGAGGCCTGCAGAGCCCGAGGCACCGGGTCGCCCCCGGGGACCTGCGGTGCTCACCGACGCCACGGCGGCAACCGCTGGGCTGTGCATTTCCATGACGACCGCAGGCGCTCGCCCGGCAGGCCTAGCAGGTCCCGGCCGAGCCAGCTCACCCAGTGCCCACCAGCTGCCCCAGTTCGGCCCTGCCCGACCCGCCCTGCCCACCTGCCTGGCGCACCGGCCCGCGGCGTCCGGTCCTCCGTCCCCAGGCCGCACGCTTGGCCCCGCCACAGCAGCGTCGCCGCCTTGACTCGAAGTCTCCAGCTGCGCAGTCCCCGGCTGCAGGCCAGGCCTCACGCTTTGGTCCTTCTGCCCAGACCCGGGGCTCCGAACCCGCCGCCCGAGCGTAGCCCGAAGCCGGCTGGTGTCGCCGCTGTGCCCTGTGCTCCGGACGCCGCGCGGCCCCGCCCAGGCCCCGCCCCCTCGCCGCGCATGCGCCAACCCCGAGTCGCGGCGCCCTGCTCTGTCCCGGGCTGCGTCTGTTCCCAGAGGCTGCCCAGCCCTCTGCTCTCGACGATGCCGAGCTCTTCAACTTCGGCACCCGCACTGGGGCTTCTGAGGCTCAAACACGACCCAAAGGAAACAAGTACCTTAGAAGAGCCACGGCTCGGAGACGCGCGCGCGTGAGCCATTTAGTCCCGGGATGCATTTGTAATCACTTCCTGGGGGACGCTGAGCCACCTGAACGTTCCAACCAGACAGCAAAGAATTAAAAGTGCTATTGCTGGAATATAGAGAGATGCTAATGTCTACAATACAATTGGCTGTATTTTCTCAGTCCATTTCTTGTATGTGTATATAAATGTGCGATTACACACTCCTCACAGATAACAATTCCTTGTTATTCTCATCCAAAATTCTGTTTTCCTATAGCAAAACAAAACACAGTACCAAGAGGTTTTGGAACACATTTCTTACTTTAATAAGACTTTAAAACTTAACATTTTTGTTTGAGCAAGGGAAGACACTACTGGACTGAACATAAAGTTGCTTTATGTTTGAGTCTATATTTTTCCGGGAAAAAAAAAACTCTGCTTAAAAATTTTTCAATAAATACTAATTTAATTCAGTAAAGCACATTACTGTGAGTTCACATTTCAGGTATAAAAACAAATGTTTATAATTTACTTTTTAAAGGGAGGCTATTAATCTGTTGGAGATGAAAATTAAGAATTTTCTCAGTTTACTTAAAATTAGCTCTGATGCTTACCATGTCACCAAAATTCACGTGCTGACAATAAATACTCTGGAATAATAAAAAACAGACAAAAGTGTACGGCCAGTTTTTAATTTTTCTTTTCTGACTTTTAACTTTCACTTCTGAAAAGTAACTTGTTAACAGAACACTTGCTACTTCTTATCTCTTCAGGTAAATGGAAGGAAATGACAGAAGCTTGACTCTAGTGCAAAATTTAAACCAAGGAAATCTAACTTGCTTGTGGAAATGCAAAACATATTTTGGACTTTATTTTCTAAAATTACTGTGGCCGATATGCCGGTTTGCCTGACAGCCCTGTTTTCCTTGTCTTTGCCCAGCAAAATTGCCAGTAGAGCCTCTTTCAATCTCAAAAGTATCCTGTTCAGAAGATAGATTCCAGACTGTAAGTCAACTAACAGAATTTTTAAATTAGTAACTTTTTAAAAAGAGGAGAAATTTAAATTATAAACATTTAAAACAGACATCAGTCTAATTTTACCTTTCACTCACTTAGCATAATAACAAACACTAAATGAACACCAGGCTTCCAACAGTATTTGTCCATTGATTGTTGCATAATCCCCCACCCACTAGGGATCAGACCCAGGCCCTTCCGCTTGTGAGGTAGGCACAGTGCCATTGAGCTAAATCCCCAGCTGTTGGCATAATTCTGGTCATCTTAATAAAGAGGCAAGAGCCAGCAAGGCTAGTGTATGCAGCTCAGAGCTCGGTGCTGCTAGTCCAGGAGAAGGGAAGATGAGCTGTAGAGGCAAAATATGCAGAATCATTCTGCCAGCTGATCAGCCTGGGAACTTTCCACAAAGAGGCAGGTAAAGGGTCCAGGTTGGAAGTCAGGCTTCCATGCCTTAGTTACAGAAGGTCCTTGAAGTTAGGGTGGAGTTACACCTCAGTCTCATTTCATGGGTTACTTGCTTACAGGTCTCGTGGACTTGTATAGACTAAGAGCTGCATTGGTTAGAACAGTGCACAGATTTGCACCCATAACAGAAGTGAGTATAACGATCCCTTTTTAACAACCAAGGTTCTAAGCTCAAGCAACCTAAGTATCGCAAGGTTCCAGTCTCAACTGTAACCAATGCTGCAAAGTGCAGGCAGCTCTGGAGTGAAGTAACAAAGTTTACAAAGTTAAACAGTGGAAGGGAGGAGTCTACTGAAGCCTTCCAGGAAGCAGGCTAGAGCGTTACTTAAGCAGAAGGTTTTACGAATTAGGTTTTCCCCTCTCATTAAAGGTCAATCACATTTACAGTGTGGCAGATAACAGGGTCCTAATGACACAGGAGAGCAAGGCCTAGCTCCCCACTTGAAACACCAGTTCTTTTTCTCTAAAATTGAAGACTGAATTTTAGGAATGACGGAGGTTTGAGTAGGAAAATTTTATTGAGAAAGAAAGCTTCTGCCTAAGATAGGCAGAAGGGGAGTAACCGATCTACTTCACTTTTAAGAAGGCTTTTATGGAGGGGCCGGGGAGTTAGCTCAGTGGTTCCGGCGCCTGTCTTGCAAGCGCAAGGACCCGGGTTCGATTCCCCGGTAACCACATACCTATACTGGGCGTGGAGACTCACGCCCAGCCGCAATCAGTACCACACACCACAGTGCCGGGCGTGGTGGCTCACGCCTGTAATCCCAGCACTCGGGAGGCAGAGGCAGGAGGATTG
>PVIR01007958.1:0-22582 GCA_004026965.1 Petromus typicus
TGTGTGTGTGTGTATGTATGTGACAGGTCTTCACTATGAAGCTCAGGCCGGCCTCAAACTTGCAGCAATCCTCCTGTCTCAGCCTCCTGAGTGCCAGGAGACTTGTCCCCAAACCACATAGCTGGAAAAAAATAGAGCTGAGATTTGAAAGCAGCAACTGAGCTCCAGAATCCAGGCCCTTTAACCATTTCCCAAGTCTGCCTGGGAATAACTTGTCTTATCGATGGCCAACCAAGGGCTCTTCCCTGGCTTCTCTCTCTCATCCCCAGCATCCCTCCTAAGCAGGTATGACTATTTCTATTTGCAATTCTCCCAGATGCAGAAACCAAGGTTAAAGGACTTCCAGGGACATCTGGCAACCTCCTCCCTCCCCACCCAATATATCCCAAATTAGTCAGCTTCCCCGGGGCCACAGTGGGCTTGGGCCTCACCTGGAAAGTGGCAGCTGGGAGGTTGGAGATGGCAACATACTGGAGGTTATTCTGCAAGGTGTAAATGAGAGAGGGAACCGCAAGTTTGAGCGTGTCCACATACTCCACCAGGACAGCCTCGTGGAGGAAGAGAATCAGGTGCTTCATGTTACCTAGGTGAGAGGAAGAGAAGCCTCAATAGCATGGACTGCCAAAGGTGGGATCCCTGAAGGGCGGGATGAGCTCGCCTGCCCCTCCCCAGGAGAATAAGGTCTGTGCTTCATTTTCTGGGTTGTTTACATGTGTGGGCACGTGAGCGGGTGTGCTGGAGATGGAACCAGGGCTTTGCACATGTCAGGCTCACAGGCTGCGAGTTACATCTCTAGCTCTTGGGTTCAGTTTCCCTAACAGTACAACCCTGTCTCCAGGAAGCCTTGCTGGTATTTAGTTTAAGGGCTGAAAAGGGGCTGGGGATGCAGAGGCAGAACACTTGCCCGGCAGGCATGAGGCTTACACCTAGTACTGCAAAAGGAAAAAAGAAAAGACCAAAACAATACAAAAGGGCAACAAAAGAATCACCTACCACACTGTATCCACTGACCATAGAACACAACTCATCTGAGTGCCTCCTTCCCTGCCGTGCAGTCCTATGCAGGCTAAGCACTCAGTACATGCTTGTACTATACAATGAAATAATCACTAGAGCCGGGCCTGTTGACTTACGCCTGTAATCCCAGCACTGGGGAAGCTGAGGCAGGAGGATTGCCGTCACTTTAAGGCCAGCCTGGGCTACACAGTGAGTTCAAGGCCAGTTTAAACTATAAAGCAAGACCTTGTCTCAAAACAAAACAAAACAAAATAAAATAATCACCATCGCCAGTATCTACAACAGTAGTGAACCTACGGGCCACGTGCTGCAGCAGCCTGTTTGTTGCACTGATAGCTCTAAAAAGTTCAATGTCACTGAGCTAGGATGTTATTAAGTACAAGCCCTGAGTCGGGGTGGATCCCTGGTTTTGGTATTGGGGATTAAATCTAGGGCTTCTGTGTGTGCTAAGCACATGCTTTACCATTAAGCTACACCACTGATCCTAGACTTGATTTTTTAAAAAATGTATTATTAGCTTTTGGTACTGAGGAGCAAATCAAGAGGGCACTGAGCTACATTTGCAGACTCTTCCTCTTTTTTTTTTTTGTTACTGAGAATTGAATTCATTGCCTTGCACTTGCCAGCTATGCCCATGAGCTAAATTCCCAGCCCTTTCCTCCTTTAAAATAGGCCTTCAAGATATTGCCCACGATCCTCTGGCCTTGGCGTCGCGAGTAGCTGAGATTACAGGCATGAAGCACTCTGGCTAGACTTAAATTTACTGTTTCTTCTGACTCTTTAGTGTCCTGTAAGCCACCTATGGGCAGAGGCCATCTCTCACCCAGGTGCGGCTTTCTGTAAGTCGTAGACCCATCCAGGAGTTGCTTCTACTCCAGGATGCATACAGTCCTGACCATGAAGTAAAACCTGGTTGGGACCTGATCTGATGGAAAGCTAAGAGTCATTTCTTGTATAATAAAGCATTTGCAAAATTCACCCCATTTTCTTAGGAGGGATGTTGGATACAGAACCCAGGTCCTTGTGCATATGAAGCAAGAGCACTACCACTGAGCCATACCCCCAGCCCCACACTACTTTTCTGCAGCTCATCTGAAGAGGGGGGCTGCTTCTTGGGGAAGACTCCATAACCACTGCACAAGGTGACCCTGGGAACTCCTGCTGATGCTCATTCACAGACCCTGCTCCTGCCCTTGGTGGCACTCATCTCGGGTCTCTAACCTCTCATTTTTCAGGTTTTCAAAAGGTAAATGGTGCACATACCGTAGACCACATCACAGAACCCACATACAACTGCACACCATAACAAGCACATTCATGTTTCTGGGGTGAATTGCTTGAATATGCTCATCAAATGATAAGGAATGAGCACAAATCCACCAAGAGCCCTACATCACGCCAGGCTTTTTTCTTTCCTTTTGTAGTACTGGGGATTGAACTCAGGACCTGGCACTTGCAACACCATTGGGTTATATCCCTGGCCCTCAGGTTTCTTTCTTTCTCTTTAAGAGTAGGATAATTTACTGGGGAATGGCAATGTGGAATAAGGACAGCTCCTGAAAGACAGGAGCGGTATTAAGTGTGTTGCCTTCTTCCTGTCTTCTTCTTTTGTTTTGTTTTTCTTTTTTTTGCAAGGTTAGAATTTAATCCAGGGCATGGCCCAGGCTGGGCAAGATGCTCTATAACTGAGCTACCCCTGGGCCCTAGGCTAGATTTTACCACTGAACTAACTCAGAGAAAAACAAATGGGGCTGGGTACAGTGGTGTGCGGAAAGTTCCAGCTACCAGCAAGGTTATGGTGGGAGGATTCCTTAAAGTGCTCAAGACCAGCTTGGGCAGCATAAAGACACACCCCCTCCCTGTCTCAAATAAAAGAAAAACCAATTGAAGTTGTGGATAAGAGCTGAAGGTATGTGATGAAGTCTACAGAATCAATCAAGAAAATAGCAGTCCGGAACAGCTGTTTTCCAGGCTCCTGGAGTTCAAGTGTGGGTGAGAATTATTATTATTATTTTTTGAGACCGGGTCTTGCTTTGTAGTTCAGGCCGGTCCTGAACTCAGCCACGAATTTAGCAATCCTCCTGCCTCTGCCTCTCGAGTGCTGGGATTACAGGAGTGAGTTACCACCCCCGGTATTGTTGGATGTGGTTACTAGAGATCGAGCTCAGGACCTTATGCTTACAAGGCAGGTGCCAGAACCATAGAGCTAAACCCCCAGCCTGAGAATGTTTTCTTCAACATGAGTATCAGTTATCTTGGGCAAAGCTGTACAAGTCATCTCTATCCTTTATGCATTCAAAGCCTTGGAACAAAAACAACTGGATAACATCTCAAAGGACAAGGTCTTCGGAAATGTTTAAATTAGTAGATAAACCTAAGCCCCAATTTTGAGGAAATACTGATAGGACATATAAAAGATACCAAAGAGAGGCAGTCAGAAGAATCTAGACTACCTAAAGTCTATAAGAAAAATGACCTGATTACTTCAATTAATTTACTGTAAGTAGAGAAAGATTTTTTTTTTTTGAGACAGGGTCTTGCTTTGTAGTTGAGGCTGGTCCTGAGCTCAGCCTTGAACTCACAGCAATCCTCTTGCCTCTGCCTCCCAAATACTAGGATTGCAGGTGTGAGCCACCACACCTGGCACTGTGGTTTGTGGTACTGATTGCCAATGGGTGTGAATCTCCATGTCCAGCATTGTTGTATGTGATTAACAGGGATCGAACCCCGGCCCTTGCACTTGCAAGGCAGACATGGGAACCACTAAGCTAAATCCCTGGCCTGTTTTGTTTTCTGTTTTTTTTTTTTTTGAGACAGGGTCTCGCTTTGTGGTTCAGGTTGGCCCTGAGCTCAGCCTCAAACTCACATCACAGCAATCCTCCTACCTGTGCCTCCCGAGTGCTGGGATTACAGGCATGAGCCACCATGCCTGGCACTGTGGTATGTGGTGCTGGTTGCTGCTGGGGTGAGTCTCTACGCCCAGTATTGTATGTGATTACCGGGGATCGAACCCGGGTCCTTGTGCTTGCAAGACAGGCGCCAGAACCACTGAGCTAAATCCCCGGGCCACCTGTTTTGTTTTCTTTTTCAGTATTAGGGATCAAACTTAGGAGCTTGCACTTGCCAGGTAGATATATCCTCAGCTCCATTTACTTGTTTTCTTTTTTTTTGAGACAGGGTTTCGCTTTGAGTTCAGGCTCTTGAACTCACTATGTAGCCCACCCAGCCTTGAATTCATAGCAGTCTTCCTGCCTCTGCCTCCTGAGTGCTGGGATTACAGGCGTGAGCCACCACGCCCAGCACTGTGGTAGGTGGTACTGACTGCTGATGGGCTGAGTCACCACGCCCAGCATTGTGGTATGTGCTTAGGGGTGGGGGGATCGAAACTTGGAACCTTTGGCTTGCAAGTCAGATGCCAGAACCACTGAGCTAAATTCTCAGCCCTGTTTATTTGTTTTTTGAAAGGACAATCTTGCTATGTTGCCCAAGCTATCCTCAATTTCCTAGGCTCAAGTGACCCTCTGGCCTCAGCCTCCTAAGAAGCTGATACTAGAGGCGTACACCACCACCTTTGCCTGGCATTATACTTAAAAATAATTTATGCACAACGTGGGAGAATTTCCTTCAAAAAGAGAGTATCATTGGTACTGTTTCATGGCTCCTCTGCCAGGAAGTGAAGTGTTAACTACAAACCTGGAGGATGGATACAAGAATATTTTACTATTTTCTTATTCTCTCCAGTGCTGTATATATTTGGAGTTGTCCATAATACAAAGTTAAAGGTGAGTCAATCAGTGTCGTGTGAGCCCTCTGTTACATTGTGGCAAGCCATGCCACTCCTACAGCTCCAGTTCTTAGGGGTATAAAAGTAGATGCAGCTATTCACAGCTTGGGGAAGAAGGATCCTTAGCCGCACTCACATACTCCCCAGGCAGGTTCCCAGCACTAGGATACTACCCCAGAGAGCCCTCCAGGTGAGGACACACATACACACAGGTGAGGAGTCCCCCCTCCCCAGAACCCCGCCCCCTGGCTCGTACCCCTCTTCTCTGCGAAGAGCAGCAGGAGGCAGGTGAGACCTTTGAGCACTTCGGCCATGACCACAGCAGTGGTGGCAAAGAAGCGGTCCCCAGGCAGCGTGCGGGCGTAGCGGATGCTGAGGATGAGGGAGGCATTCTGGACCACCAGCACAGCTAGGGATATGTACTTGAGGCGCCGGTTAGCTGTGGGGAATGGAAGGGGCAGGGAGGAAGGAGGGCATCAGGAGCTGCCGGGGCATAGCCACACCACCAACCACCCCTCTCCTTTCTCAGTCAGGATTCTCTTAGTCACCACAACTTCCTCCCTCTTCCTGCCCTCCCTGGTCCAATGAGAGTCTGACTCCTATCTGCTTCCACTCTCTCAGCTATAGGCAGGAAAAGCCAGAAAGGAGAAAGAAAGGGGCCGCACTCCGCCCAGCCTTTACCTAGAATCCATGCTGAAGTGTCAGGACAAGTCCTGGACACCCTCCCCTGCTCCCTCTTTCCCTGTCCTGAGAAGCAACTCATTCCCAGACCCACCATCCAAAGATGTCCTCAGCTTGTAATGAGTTCGTCATGTGTGCCTATCACAGGGTTAGGAGCTTATACAGATCACCTCAAGAGACTTTTACATTGCTCTCATCTTTGAAGGAACTGAGGATTCCCATTTCAAGGATGATCCAACTGAGGATTTGCATGAAATGCTCCTATTTAACAAAAGGCTGTCCCATGTAAATAACCTCCCAGTGTGGAGAACAGAATCATTGTGTAAGGTATGTCCAGCCCCTAAGGAATGGTATCTCTCCCATCTCCCTTATTGTCTCAAGGACTGAACTGTAAAAAATGAACAGTTATCCCACCAAGAATGGTCTGGTTTCTTCAAGTGTGTAAGGAAATACTTCTCTGTATTCCACACAGTCCACCCTTCCAACACTGCACAGCCTTCTTCCGTAACCAAACAAAAATTCTTTGTTCAACCCACACTCACAGTGAACTCTCTGCTATAAGGAAGGACTTGGCATCTTCAGAATGTTCCTTCTCTGACAAATAAGGAAGGACCCTCCCACTTCAATATACAATGAACCATAATTCCAGTAAGCAGGAGCCTCCTCTGAACAGTCTTCTCAGATATAATGAAAGACATCCTCAACCTCAAAATGGATCCACTAGTCATATAAGGAAGAATCTGCCCCACCCTGACAATTTATGAGGTCCTTTTATGAGGAAGGAACCAGCACCCTCAGAATAATCTTTCCTTCTTATAAAGAACTCCCACGCCCTCAGAAGGCACTCTCCCTTCTGTAAGGAAGGACCCTACATACATTCAGAATGATATCGGTGGTCTTAGCCTCCTCAAAAGAAATTCTCTTACATTCAGAATGCTCTCTACTCTGCAAATGTGGAAGAAGCCACCCCACAACCCTCAGAATGGTCTCTTCTCCGCCCCCATCACTCACAATGGTCTGTTCCGTCCTCCCTTCCTCCCCATAACACAGATACACACACATACATCACACATGCACACTGACATACACATGCACACTGACACATGCATACTGACAAATGCACGCACGCACGCGCACACACACACACACACACGAGACAGGTCCACACAACATGCTTCTCTGCCACTTCAATGAGGAACCTTTCCGATCCTCAGGGATCCAGACCTCTGCCCCGCCGCCGACTGCTCGGCCACAGCCTGTCTCACCCGCACTCGAGGTTCCAGGCTGCAACGACCCGGTGGAGACTGCACCTGGCCCGGCCGCCGCGGTAGAACCGCCAATCCCAATCGCTGCCATGTTGGCATCTGCCCGGCCTGTCCCCTCGGCAACAGTAGGCCACTTCCGTGTCAGTCACTTCCGTTTCCGTTCCTCCGGAATGGGTGTGGGGCTATTTTTAGGATGGCCAAGTCAGTAACTTTATCTGGTCTGCTCCTAAATGCCAAATCCAAAGCAGTGGCTTACACGAGATTACGAAATCTTAAATTCTGTTAGAGAGACCCCCCAGGACAAATGCCGGCTCCGGCTTAGCTGTCTTCACAACACCTCATTGGCCCACTGGCTAGTCTAGCCCCGCCCTCCCGGTTAATGTGCTCCAGTGAGCCCGTCCCTCCTATAACCCACCCACTTTATCTTCTAATCTCATTGGTTCAGCTACCCTTCTATCTCGAAACTTCATTGGCACTGTCTTCCCATAGCACCGCCTTTCTCACGTTAGAAACTCCTAGGTTTTTTGATTGGTCCGAAGTTCCTCCTTCCATTCTCCCAGCAAGGCTCCACCCCTGGAGCTACCCCAGAAGAATGACTTTGAGGGGAAAGGCAGGCCAGCCCAAGCTGGTGATCAAGGAATTAAAAGCAAGGGATGAGGGCACTCCAAGAGTAGAGGAATTTGGGGTGAGGATATAAGGGGAAGACAAAGGAGGGATTAGATCAGGCAAAACAGTCAAGTACACCATTACTAAAACCAGAGGAAGAACTAGGATTGCCAGGCCACACAATATCCTTGGAAAGGACTTTTCTTGAGCTGGGGTTTCTCCCTCCCTCAGGGATGTAAGGAAAAGTGCTGTTCTTCTGATCAGAGCTCAGCTTTGGAGCTTAAACATATGTCATGTCTACAGTATCTCCACACCTTGGCTGAAGGTAAAAGAAAATGAACTCATTAAAAACCCGAGGAGCAAAGGAGAAGTCTAGCCATCTCCTTCTGGGTCCATCAGCACAGAGAACATGCAATACCCAATCTCCTTTAATTTTATTACTTTTATTAAATAGTGGGTTTCCACACATGGCTTTTTAAATAATCCAGGCAGGGGAGAAGGGATAGGAGGACACACTTTTAGCTCCCCTCCCTCCAGTACACAAGTATTTACATTTTAGCAGTTGGACAATCCTGGCTCAGGAGGAGGCAGCTAAAATTTGCAAAGTTAGAGGAAGGGTAGGAGAGCAGACAGTAAGATTTATTTCCCCTAGCCCATCCCCCAAAAACCATCCATCCCATCCTAGTCTCTGGTGGCATCAGGTGGTATCCATCTCCCATTCCTTCCTAAAATGTGGAACTAAGGTTCTTCTCACCAGAATAAGAGCACTTGGGGTAACAGTGGGGTCCCTTCACCAAAAAAAAAAAAAAAAGGAAAGAAAGATAAAAAGAAAAGAAGAGCAAGCCCTGGGATAACCTGGGCATTAACCCCCACGCCCACCCCCAGAATAAGCAATTCTGGGCTGAGGCAGGCAGGAAAGCAGGGTGACAGAATACAGGACCCTAGGCCAGGGAAAGGGTCTTTTTGCTAAAAGATTGCTGGGTATTTTAACGAAAGCACCCTTGCCCAAGTTAAGAGCATTTAAACTAAGTTCATGTGGTGGTAGGAAGAGGTGCCAGTGTAAGTGACAACTTGTCAAAGTAAGAATCTTGGGGCTCAGAAGGGAAATAACTTCAATCAGTAGCATTCTTAGTAAAACAAAAACAAGGAACCCCCCCCCTCCAGAGTAAAGGACCACAGGTTCTGGGAAAGGCTCCTTCATAGGGTTAAGATGGAGCCTGGGCAGACTTGGCTTGTCTTCTGACCCCTCATCCCCAATCCCTGACCTTAGTAATACTGGATTTTTAACAACCTGTAAAACCAGGTCAACAGATGTCCATCTATCCCTGTGGCATAGCCATGGGATTCCAACCAGTGGGAGCCTGGCTAGGCCTAGGGAAGCAGGGACCAAGCCAAGGGGGTGGGATTTGCTTTGGGGGTGCTGAGGGGCGCTTCGTCAGATGGTGTTTGCATCCAGGGGTCCAGCAGGATCTCCTCCAGTGAGGGTCGGGAAGAGGGTTTGGGCGCCAGGCACCGGCGGATTAGGGCACAGCAGTCTGTGGGTTAAGAAACACAAGGGATTAGTAGTTGGTAGGGATACCAGTCCCTGGAGGAATGGAGTCAGGTGGGCTAGGTTATGTGAGATCCTCACCTGGGGAGACATGGGCAGGGAAGTGGAGCTCGGCCTCCAGAATCTCCTGGTCCCTCTCGAAGGGAATGTCTCCACAGACCATGTCGTAGAGGAGGATCCCCAGGGACCAAACAGTAGCCGGGAGGGCATGGTATTGGTGTCGAGAGATCCACTCTGGAGGGCTATACACCCTTGTCCCTGCACATGAGCCGAGAGTTATTTCACTCCAAGGATGCCCTCCCAGCCCCACTAACCCACAGCACAGCACTCAACCAGAGCAGGCTCTCCTTACTGGAGCAGTAGGTCTATAGTTAGGACAGCAAAGCCCCATGGCCACAAAAAGTAAGTTACAACAGAGTCCCCTCACAGAATAGAGCACTGAAGACTATCAGTGCAATACTTGTACTGAAAAAGAATACTCGAGATAACAGGTCTCACCAGAATTAGGTGTCCATACGGAATAAAGGTAGGACAGTCAGAGATGGACTAAATCAGGAGGAACTGAGTCCAAGAATCCCCACTATTAGAAATCAAAACCCCATTGTGGTGGATGTGTGCAATCCCAGCACTCTTGGGGGGCTGAGGCAGGAAAATCCTGAGGTTGACCTCTGCCTGTACAACTTTAGGATACCTTGTCTCAAAATAATAGGGCTGAGAATGTAAGGTTATTGTGAAGATCCTGGGTGCAATCCCCATTAGAATACAAAACACCTCATAAAGACACCTTTAAGAGAACCCACCACTGCAGCTCAAAAGTCAGGAGGCCAGAAGGATTAAAGATTAAAAGTACTGACTGGGCTGGTGATTTAGTGCAAGTGCAAGGCCCTGACTTTGATTCCTAGTGACCAAAAAAATAAATAAATAAATAAACACTGCCTGACACCCCCACCAAGATATTTAGGAAAGCCTTACCATCAAAGTCAGTGTAGGGTTCATCATGGAGCAGGGCACCAGAACCAAAATCGATGAGTTTGGCACAACCTCGGCGGAGGTCTATGAGGATGTTCTCATCCTTGATGTCACGATGGACAACCCCACGGGCATGGCAGTGCTGGACAGCTGCCACTACCTGGGCAAAGAAGCTGCGGCTTTGGCCTTCCCCTAGAGGGCCCTTCTCCGTGATGTAGTCAAAGAGATCCTGGGCGGGCAGAGGGCGCTCGAGGACCAGCATGAAGCCCTCTGGTGTTTCAAACCAATCAAGGAGGCTGATGACACCAGGGTGTCCACTGCCTTCACCCACCTTCCATAGCAAAGCTACTTCAAGAGGGCATGAGACAGAGTCCGACTGAGGGGGAAAGAAAATGAAGAAGGCAGATGTCAAACCAGTATCTGAGGCAAACGGGGTCAAATCATAGCCCCTTTGGCCTTTTGACTAAAGATCTGAACCCTCTTCCCTTCCAGACCTCAGTTATTTTCAGCTTCAGAGAAACACTTATGTACTATGGTTTGTTTTCTTCCAAGGTTTACCTGAAGCACCAGCAGTGCCTGATATAGGATAAAACTCAATTTGTGTTAAACACGTAAGAGCAGTCGGTAGAAAGGGATATTGCATAAAATGGGCTCTAGGAGGCATGTAGTATTTTTCCATATGCCTAGAACCGTGACTGCCATATACTATACCCCAATTTTCATTTGTTATGCAGCCAAAACTGATTAATTATTAAGGGTCTAGCAGAGTAGAAATTCAGTAGATATTATGTGATATTCTGTCACTGCCACAAAGTTCCTCGAACTGTTCGTTCAATAACTCCAAGCACCCTGTAAGCACAACAACCGCCAGACAAAAAAAAAAAAAAAAAAAAATCTTCCTGCATGAAGTGGGGCCCTCTACTGGCCACAGTGATGACTTGCACAACCGCAGACAGGTTTTCTCACGGAGATTCAAGCGCCTCGATATGGCGCATGCACACCCTTCTCCCGGGTCTCACGGCCTGCGCAGGCGCAGTCTCCCTAAAAGGCCGCCAGGGGGCGCACTCAACCGTAATAGCCCAGACCCACCCTGATGTCCGTTAGCTCTCTAACGGAGACAGGAGAAGCAGGCAGTATCACCATGGCAACCAGTGACCTCTGCCCCTTTTTCCCCAGCAGCGTGCCCTGTGGGCAGCACCCGAAGCAGTGTTTGAAAGGAGGACTAGGAAAGCAGAGTTGGAGGGGAGAATCCTAAGCTGTGGAGAAACTGCGGTGAATTAGAACTGTGTGTCACCCCAAGAGAGTAAACATGGGATGGTGGAAGTAGTCTCACCGTTATGCGGCCCAGGGAATCACATGCCCTAGAAAAGCAAGGGGGCGAGTTCATGATCACAAATGGAGCCGACAGGTCAAGGACACCAAAGATACTCACCAAAGGAGACCAGCCCAGCACACGATTCCGAGGGATCACTTTGATGGCCACCTGAAGATGAGGGCCAAATTAAAGGGGCCAAGAAAGTAACACCCCCAGCCTCCCACTCCAGACATGACACACCTCCGATGTCCCTCCATCTTCCAGCACCCTAGTGTTCCAGTCCCCATCACGCCACACCCTATAACGAATTAGGGCTTCCCCAGCCCTGAAGGTGCCCAGGAACAAGTTCATCTCTCTCACTGTCCTTAACCCTGTGCTCTTTCTTCTGGAGTATTAGGATCCTTCGATTCCAGGGACTAGATTTTTTTTTCTTCTCATTTCTTTACTCTTTTTCCTTGTAGTGGGGATTGAACTCAGGGCCTTACATGCTAGTAAAGCACTCATTACTGACCTATATCCCCAGCACTCTTAAAACAAAAAAATTTTTTTTTTTTGCGGTGTTGGCAATCGAACCCAGGGCCTTGAACATAGCAAGGGTTCCAGGACTGAGCTGTATGTGTTTGTGTGTGTGTATATATATAATATAATATAATATAATTTTATATATATATATATATACATACATGTATATATATATATCTCAATCCCTGAACTGCAAATTTCTTGATACCCCAACTCAGTACCAGGATCCTGGTCCTCAGCAGTTCAGCTGAAAGCTTATGCCCAAACTCCTACAATCTCGTCTCTTCACCCCACATTCCCACATATGCAAACATTGATTTCTTGGATCCCAGGGTCTAGAGTCCTCAAAACCTCCCCCAGTGAAACTCCTTGGACCTCTCGAATCCCTGCTCTGAAACCCCCGCATCCACTTAGAGCCTCGAAGAGGCGCAGGTTCACACCCCTCAAAACACCGGATCCTGATCCTCATGACCCTACTACTCACATTGCAGGCTCTCTCTCACATCAGCCAGCATCCCAGAACCACAAGGCCCCCATCCCCACCAAACACACCTGATCCTCCCCAGAACCTTGTTGTAGAAGCAGTACCTGGAGTCGATCCGTGACGCGGTGTCCCGCGAAGACAGTGCCAAAGCCCCCCTTACCCAGGAGGGGGCCCAGTCGATACTCGGCCTCGAACGCTTCCCGATCCTTGCCTCCTACGCAGGCGGAGGCGAAGAAGTCAGGGTGGTGGCGTGCTGAGCCAGGCCGTGCCTTCTTCCCCCCACCTCCCACTGCCACCCACCATCGCAGCCCACCCCATCAGGTCGTGGTAGGGAAGGCTGCACTCACCTGGTGGCAGTGTGGGGGTCACAGGGGGCGCAGAAAGCCCCTGCAGAGGCTTGGTCAACATGGAGGAGGCGCTGCGCAGATTGAGTCCACTGAATCCGCTGAGCCCGCAGGGCGTGGAGGCCCGGGGCAGCGCGGCTGGGGAGCCAGGGCTGGGGGGCGCCAGGGTGGAAGGTAGGGAAATTGGTGGTCCGGAAGCACCCGCAAACGGCGCAGTGTTAGGATTCGCCGCGCGCGCCAGCCCCAAAGCTACTGAGCTGGGGCACGCGCCTCCCGGGAGAGTCGCCCTGCGCGACAGCCCCGCCCACCCGGCTTTGATCAATCCGGACGCGGCACCTGCTGTACCCTAGCCAATCGGAGCCAGTCCTAATTTGCATACCATCCTCAATGTTTCAAGTGTCCCTTATGCAAATACATGCCTGGTCCTTCCGCGGAGGCGGGGCCTGCATGCAAATAGTGGGGGTGCACAAGAAGAGGAAACTGGTTCTGGGAATCCCTTTGCAGCAATCGTTTGTTTTGGTTGTTGCGCGGGGTTGGTGGTAGTGGTGGTGGTGGGGTGTATATATATGTACACTTAAAAAACTAACTGCGCAGACTCCTTTCATAGGAAGCAGGTTTGCCGCTGCCTTGAGATTAGTGAGAAGATAATGCTAGGCCGGCTTTAAGATCCCTAGGCTGTGGATAACCAGGGCCAGGGTCCTCCGAACGAATATCGGCCCTCACCTCAAAAGTGAAATTCTGTTTTCCTCAGAACCTATTCAGTCTCCAGGGAGGAGTAACACCCTTGATTACCCCCAAGAGGGATATGCCAGTCAAAGGCTGTTTTGGCTCCCGGAGGCAGCGGTCTGTGGTGTTTTGGAGGTCTTTAACCTAAACAGACTTAGCTAGACTTAGGATGTGGGCCCAGTAGGCAGGTCTAGAATCTACAGCAGGGGGTAGTCTGGGGGGGAGGGGCCGTGCTTCGGGGTGAGAGATGGGGACCAGGCAGCTAGAGAAGTAAAGCTTTAGGTGCTAATTTGTGAGATTTGCCTCAGGCTGACATACTTCAAAGACACAGAAACACCAAGAGATATTTGCACACAGACACATTAATGTGAACTTATACTGGTCACATATGCAGACACACTGTAAGGAAAGATATCATAGAAATCACAGAAATAGTTAAGTCAGGAACTCCAGAGATTCACATAAACCTATACTGCCATGTGATGACACAGAAATGTCCTGCCAGACACAGTTGTCACACACTAGCACCATCAGATACTGTCACAGAAAGCTTGTGCTGTCCCAGGAATGAGGGGCCCAGAGTGTCACAAGAACATACACAGATGCTCCAGAGACACACATGGATTGCCCAAAGGCGGGCATGAAGGGAGGTGAGAGCACCCAACAGGGACTATCACAAAAATGGACATGGGCAGACCTGGTCACATACACCATGAGACATGCAGCTTTGTCACTGAAGCTATCTAAAAATAGCTACCTAGAACGTGTTACAGAAATACAATCGGACATACCCCAATCAGACGAACCACAGATGCACTGTCACAGACAGACCCACGCAGACAAGCATTTGTCTCACACACAAACTGTCAGTCCCATATTCAGTCACCATCTGATACACCTGGAAAGAAGCCCCTGTCACAAACATGCCTGGAGACACTAGGATACACATGAGCACTTGGACTCATCCAAGTCACACACTCAGACAATACTCAAAAAGCAAACATACAGCCAGGCATGGTAGCTCTCACCTGTAATCCCAGCACTTGGGAGGCAGAGGCAGGAGGACTACTGTGAGTTCAAGGCTGGCCTGGGCTATAGAGTGAGCTCAGGGCCAACCTGAACTACAAAACATGACTCTGTATCATAAAAAAAAAAAAAAAAGGAAACATATATGCATGTATTCTCCCTATTCATCCCCCATTATTGGAAGGTCTACCATCAGCCTACTAGGCCCTGGGGCCCTATACATCTTATAGACAAGTCAAGCTTCACAGTCCCTGCCCAAGAAGTTCACTTATAGTTATTGGGGATATTTGTGAAAATATGAATGGGATCATACAGGGACATCTCGATGACTCTGTCTTGAGAGAAAAGTAAGAGTTGGTGGCTTAGGACAGGGGAAGGGCAGTTGCAGGTTGAAGCAAGGGAAATGGGACAGAGTGGCAAGAGGCAGCTAAGAGTCCTGATGGTACAGAAATTTGCACACTGCGATTCCACTGACACTCATGAGCTCCGAATGTGTCAGGTACTATATTAACCATTCTCTGGAGATGCTCACCATAGCACAAAGCCTAAGGTAGCAGACAGAAGTCTCGCCCCTGTACTGCAGGTGGGACACTTGAAACTGAGTCCGAGGCCACAGAGCTAGAAGAGCCTGAGGTAGGTTTTAGGTCAACCCTTTCAACAAAACTCAGGTGACCGCTGTATTCCAGATGACCTGCAGCCGGTCACACTCTCACCTGCACCTGAAATGTACACAGGGACCCCCATATAAGCAAGGGACCATGGAAAAACGTTGTTTTGAGAAAACCTCGGGGCCCCAAGCACTGGTTTTTACCTCAAGGTGGGGCAAAGGACAAAGGTGTCAGAACTATGGAGACAAAAACAAAGGATTTAGCCATTTCATACTTCAGCTTCTAAAACCCAGTGGGGGGCTCCTCTAGTCACTTCCACCAAACTCACGTTGCTAATGAAGTGTCAGCTGTGCATTTCCAAAGCCTTTCCTCACCAGATTATCACAAGAAAGCAGCAAACACTGATAGTGAGATGGGGGCAGGGTAGCTGGAATTCAGACAGGAAATCAGTCTCTGCCCTTAGACCAGTTGCTCCCTGCTCCTTCTCCCCCAGCCCCCTGGAAATACAGTGGGCCTGGGCGGGGGCAGAAGACAAAAGAGGGAGATTTTTTTTTTATGGTAATAGGCCCAAAAGGAGGCTGTGGTTTTCCCGTGTTTTGTTTTTAAGGGAGTCTTGCTACGTTATTGCTGCCCGGGCTGGCCTAACTCCTGTCTCTGGCCTCAGCCTCATGCAAGCGGGCCCAACAAGCACGAGGTCAAGTACAAGCCCCAGGCCCACAGATGGACCCTACAGGAAAGCACATGCCCCTCAAGAGGTCACACCAGCAATGTGCCTCCTCTTCCCAGAGTGCCCTGCGCCGCCCCCCCCCCCCGCCACCCTTGGCCCCTGCCCCACACAAAACAGAAGCGCTCAGGGAAACTGACATTTGGTTTTATTGTGCCAAGGACATTACAGATGGTGGATCTTGTCAACACCTGCAGGGCACGCACGCCCCATCTGCCAAGGCTGCTCCCACTCCCTACACTCACATCCTGAGTGGCGGCCATGATCCCCAAAGCACCCTCACCTCAACATTCCCAAGAGACTACTGGTGGTGGAGGCAAAAGGAATGCAGCAGGGTCAGGGCCTCGCTGTCCACAGCTGGTCTGACACCTGCCACCCCACTCTCCACCCTGACTCACGTCCTAGGCCCTGTGCCCACTTCCAAGAGGCTGGAGGCCAAAGACAGTGGCGTGACTCCTCCAAGTCCCATGGCCAGCCTGTTGCCCCTAAACCAGAGAGACGCCACCTTCACAGAGCCAATGCTGTCGTCTACATGATTTGATGGGCTGATTTTATAAGATAAAAGTACATTTCATTAAAGAAAAACTCAACATTGAAGGCTCAGACATTCTTGGGATACTGGGAAAAGAAATGCTTCACTTCTTCCCAACTCCCTGACTTAACCGTGAGGGGAGAGGGCGACACGTTGATCTCATCTCGGAAGGAATGGCAGGCAGGAGGCTTTCTTCTGAGCATCTCCTCTGGGACTGGCCTAGCTGTTGGGGGGGAGAGGGGTGGTCTGTGCCTATTGCCTACCTTCTGCACCTTTGCCCAAGTGCCCTGTCAGATGCAGAGATGGTACTGTGTGAGGGCAACAGGGCACACCAGCTGGTGGAGAAGGGTGGCTGTGGCAGCAATGGGGTGGGAGTGCAGGGACGGTCCAGCCTAAGGATGGTGGGGCGAGGGGAAAGGAAGAGAGGGAAAGGCAAGGAGGCAAGGGGAAAGAAAGCCAAAGAAGGTGGGTGGAACTGGAGGGCAGGAAGGGGTATTGGGAGATGGTATCCAGTCCCCACGTCTCCATCAACTCTTGTCTGGAGGAGGGTCTCTGTGCACTTTATTTTTCTTCATACTGTCTAGGTATTCCTGTTGGGACACTGCCAGCACCGATGCTAGGATCTCATCATCATCCCAGTCGTTCAGACCTGCTGGGCAGGAGAGAAGAGGAAAGGGATGACGGGCGCCCTCAGTCCGCCCTCACCCACCGTGGCTGATGCTCGTCTCTGCAGACATCCCATCCAGTTCGCCTCGCTCCCTTCTTATAGAAGCTTCTCCAAGGCCTGGGAAACCCCAGCAGGGCAAACAACTTGGGCCAGGAGAATTCTCCTAGTACCCCTGACTTGTTTCCTGGAAATCCCCACTTAGGACTTGCTATGTCTTCTAGTTCTTTCCCAATTTGTCCCCCGTCCCCAGAGGAGACTTACCAAAGGCAGAGGGGGACATCTGCTGAATGAGGGCCCGGCACTCCAAAGCAGGGTAGAGGGATACAAGGGGGGAGGTGGCCCGGTCGGCCCCTGCCGAGAACTGACTGCTTGTACCTGGGACAGACAGTCAGTCAGAGGGTGGGCCCCGGACCCACAGCCACATGTCCCGGGAGCACATCACTGACCTGGTGCACAGGGTGAAGGAGGTTTGGCAAGAGCTAAGACAGTGCCTGGGGAAGGGGGCTTGATGCCCAGCTCGGCATGTAGCTCGGGGTGCTCAGGTGAAGAGGCTGAACTCCGCTGCCGCGGAGACCGGCTAGTCCACTCTTCCAGGCCACTGGAGGCTGCTGCTGTGGCTGAACTGCATGTGGCACTGGCTTTCCGGGGCTGCCACAGGAAGAAAAAAGCGGTAAAGGCCGGTGCCAGCTATGACCCTCCGGGGCCAAGGGTGTGTGCTCCCACCCACCAGTCCCGGAGACAACAAAGGGTTCGTATATACCACCAGCGTTCCCACTCACACGTGGCCTCACAGGCTCAGGTTAAGCTGCTTAAGCTACCGTCTCCCATCTTTGAAACTGACTGACAGGAAAGCCTATTCCTCTTCCCTCCTTTCAGTCTCCGCATTATCTAACCCTTCTCACTCCCTCCGCCACCAGCACCAGCACACCATCATCTCTGCTCCCTGGGCCCTGCTTCCTGCCTCCATCCCAGGCCCAGCTTACTCTCGGCACCCAGGGAGGTTCCATTAAATCCTAACTCGGATCCCATCCTCCCTCGGTTCAGACCTCCCAGTCCAAGTCCTCAGCACACCCAGTCCCCAACCCACCTGGACTGACAGCTCCCTGAGGGCACAGCCCTCTGTGTCGGGCCCCAGGGCCTCCCTCTGGGCTGGGCTGTGCTTGGCAGGGGTGCTGGGACCTGCCTCCCCCACTCTGAGGCACCCTGACCCCAGGACCGCTGACAACACTGCTAATACCTTGAACTCCCGCCGAGCACACCAGGTCCTACTCAGCCCCACCACCCTGGCTCTGCATTTTGCATGTCACATTCTTAACTTATTCATTATGATGATTTTGTTTCATTCTGCAAAAATGTAATCACAAGGACACTGACCTTGGCCTGCCAGGCTAACCAGCATTATCACACTACATTGCACTGGGTACCCCGCATAGGACTACAATAACTTTCTGTTTGTGGTGGTATTAAGAGATTGAACCCAGGGCTATCTCCCCCATCCTTTATTTATTTGAGACAAGCTCTCACCAAGTTGTTAAGCTGCCCAGACTGTTCTCTAACTTATGACCCTCTGGGCCAGCCTCCCAAAGGACAGTGGGATTACAGGCACTAAATACTTGTTGAGTAAATTACTAAGCTCTTAAGAACAACTGCAATCACCCCAAACTCCTTGGACTGTTCGGATGCTGGTGTGCCTGGTCCCTCGGCCTTCCTCTATGAAGAACAGCCAGTGCTCCCACTGGCCCTGCCAGGCTCTTGTCTGTCTTCCTCCACGGATGGTATCACCAAGGACAAAGCAGGCTGGATGTGATTTCACATCCTCGGCAGAGTCCGGAACGCAAGGACATTCAACAGAACCTTCTCTCCACAGCCATCCACTGCTCCCTGTGTTACCTGCACCAGCTGCTGCTCTCTCCCTCCATGAGAACTTGTTCTGCGTAGTGTCAGGCATTCTAGGGCACCATGCCAAGACTAAGGGCGAGACCTGTGACAGATGGGGCCAAAAGTTTCCTGCCCTCCCAGGTGATGGGACCAGCTAACCCTTCTCCTGTCCATTTGGGGGCAAAGCATGGGAATCAGTGGGTTTGTGGCCCAGCCAGTGACAGCTCAAGACTTACCTGGCTGGGGCCTCGGACCTGGCGGGCCTGTTTCTCCTGATCCCTCAGCCACTGCAGGTAGGACTCACGAGCCACCTGCTCCTCTATGGCCTCGTTCGTCGCCTCCCAGTCTGTGGCCCGTTTCTTGTCTTCTAACATTTGCTGTTCGATCCATGATTCCTCTGAAGTTTTTATGGCATTCTTCATCAGGGACTGCTCTGCAAACTGCAGGGGACAGAGGGACAAGGATGTGGAATGACATTCTGAGCCTGGTCAAGAGCCAGAATGCGCTGAGGAAGACAGGCCCACAGGACCTGACCAAGAGTCGAGAAGCCAGGTACTTTCGGCAACCACCCTTCCTGGCAGACTGTGTATTTACCAGGAGCTGGGGTGAAAAAAGAGACTCAGGTTGCAAGGCCTGTCATTCCAAATCCATCTGCTCAGAACCCCTGACCCAATCCCAAAACAACTTCGAGCTGGAGTTAAGACCAGGGCAGCAGGACCCTCCAGCAAGGCCTGAGTTTCCACAGCCCCATCCGGTGGGGACTGGGCCTCAGAGCCAAGGCTTCCTTCACAGGTGCCCAGACGGGGCCGAGAGTAAATGACTGGAGAAGGAAGCTGTGTGGACACAGGGTGGGAGCACAGTCGAAGCATGAGGGGCTGGAGAAGCTGTGGTTGCAATGAAGGAAGGGGGAACACGATGAGCACGATATGGGAGCTATGAGTTGTAGAGCACTGTGACAATGCTGTGTCGCAAGCTGTGAGAGAAGACAGCGCTTAAACAGAATATCAGAATATAACACACAGTAAGTGTAAATATTGCTACATGGAGCTTTAGTTAGTATCACTTTAAGACAAACACACATCACACACAAATGCATGTGTGCTAAGTAATGATGTATACAGTAATTTTCCATAGTGAATAGTGAAAAAAATATGTAGTTGGGCATGGTGGTGCATGCCTATAATCTCAGCACTCCAGGAGAGGCAGGAGAATTGCTCTGAGTTCAAGGACAGCCTCGGTTACACAGTGAGACCCTTTCTAAAAAAAAGAAAATATGTAGATTTCTATTTGAATATGCCAGTTAAAAAACAGGGAAACATGGGCTGGGGATGTTGTTCAATGGTACAGCGCTTGCTTGTCTAACATGTAGACAAGAGGGTTCCATCTCCAGCACCACAAAAAACAAATAGTAAAAATAGGCTAACAATCAAAACACGTAATTCTACAACAACAAAAATAAACAGATGACAAATAGCATATGTAAAGTTTCGCTGTATGAGAATGTAGCACAGTGACTGTTTAATAAAAAATGCTTAGCTTGTTTTCATTAGGAAATTATAAATAAAAACAGTAAGCTGGGCATGCTGGCATACACCTATAATCAGCACTCGAGAAGCTGAGGCAGGAGAATCCCTGTGAATTCAAGGACAACCTGGGCTACATAGCGAGTTCAAGCCCAACCTGAACTAGTTGGAGAGATCCTGTCTCAAAAACAAAACGAGGGGCCAGGGAGTTAGCTCAGTGGTTCCGGTGCCTGTCTTGCAAGCGCAAGAGCCCGGGTTCGATTCCCCCGTAACCACATACCATACTGGGCGTGGAGACTCACACCCAGCAGCAACCAGTACCACATACCACAGTGCCGGGCGTGGTGGCTCACGCCTGTAATCCCAGCACTCGGGAGGCAGAGGCAGGAGGATTGCTGTGATGTGAGTTTGAGGCTGAGCTCAGGGCCAGCCTGAACCACAAAAGCAAGACCCTGTCTCAAAAAACCGAAAAAAAAAACCAAAAAACAAAAACGAAATCCCTCGAAAGCAAAGAACAACACGAGATATCACTACACACCTAAAAGAATGGCTAAAATCCAAAGCACTGACTAAATCAATTGGTAGAAAGGTGTAGAGCAATAAGAACTTTTATTTACTGTATTAGATGAGGACATAAATCTGTGCAACTACTCTGACAAACTGGTAGTTTCTCATAAATCAAAACATGATCTTCAAATCCAGCAATCCCTCACCTAGACATTTACACAACTGCTCTAAAAACTTATGTCCACACAAAAACCTGCACACAGCAGTTAACCAGCTTTCTTCCTAATCATCAAAAGCTGGAATCAACCAGGAATGTCTTTCAATAGGTGAATGGTTAAACAAACTGGTGCCTCCATAAATGGAGCAGTAAGTGATAAGAGCGAGTCAAGCTAACAAGGCATGAAAACACATGGAGGAGCCTTTAATGCATACTGCTAAATGAAAGCAGTTTGAAAAGAGTTCACACTGTATGATTCCAATTATGAGATATTCTGAAAAAAAAGGCAAAACCACAAAGTCAATAGACAAATCAGTGGTTGCAGGAGGGAGGATGGGAGAGGAGAACATATGGAGTACAGGGAATTTAAAGGGTGGTGAAAGGGTTCTGAATGATCCAGTACTGGTGGATATATGCTGCTGTTATGCACCTGTAAAAAACCCATGGAATTTTACAAAACAAAGACTGAACTTTAATGTATGTTGTTTTTTAGAAAAAGATCATTAGGAGGTGGAGATCCTACCAAAGAAAGCAAAATGTGACAAAAGACTGAATGAATTACAAATGTATGCAAGAACTTCAGGTTGGGGGGTTGGAGACTTAAGTCATTTTGGAAATGAATGGAATCTGTAACACTAAAGGCCAAAGAACTGTGCTCTAGGGGGTATGGGTTAATGAGTCTGCCCCTGCTATGCAAGTAGCAGCTGAGTAAATGCATGCTTGGGTGGTGGAGCCAGGTTTTTTACTGGGGAGTGGGAATTTATTGATGAACACCAGAAGGCTAGAATGATGCCTGTGGTAAAGGATTTGAGTTGGTTACATACAGAAATTTCTACACATACTTGTTTACACACAGGTAATACACACACATCTCTGCTCTTTTAACTGAGACGATCTAGAAACAAGGATAACCTAGTAGCATGCAAACAGCATATTGAGAACCTAGATCTTAGTCTCTAATAACCTTCTCTAATAAAAGGAACTCCTTTGATTGCAGGAGTAACACAAGAAATATACAAGTTGAACCTGAAACATCTTATAGCACTGAAAAATAAAGACGTGCTTTAAAAAAAAATGTTGAACGAGAGCATGAGGTTGTAGCTAGTTCTGTGCTAGAGCACTTTCCAGGCATGCATGAGGCCCGGGGTTAATAACTAGTACTGTGGGGGGAAAAGATGGAACAATATGAGCAACAAAATAAAAGCAGGATGGGATTATAACCCAAAGTACAAAATGAACATTTTGAAGTACACAGTGATATAAATGAATTAGTGAATAAATAAATGAGAATAAGAAACTGATTTCCCTTGCAGAACAATTCCAAATAATCTGCATAGATAGTACGTCCCTAACTGTGAGTTCTTTCCAAACAGTACAGTATCAAAAGGTGGGATAGAATAACTTTATACAGTGGAGATACTGGACAGAACTGCTGCTGCCAGGTGATCAAGGACACCAACAGTCACAACCACAATCTCCCTATGTTCTCTTTTTTTTGTTTTTCTTGAGACAAGGTTGAGGCTGGCCTTGAACTCATGGTAACCCTCCTGCTTCAGCCTCCAGAATGCCAGGACTACAGGCATGAGCCACCACACCTGCCAAATGCTCTTGACATAGTGTAATGAAAATGCCACTTCT
>PVIR01007958.1:22682-41325 GCA_004026965.1 Petromus typicus
CCGGTAACCACATAACAATACTGGGTGTGGAGACCCACACTCAGCAGCAACCAGTACCACATACCACAGTGCCGGGCGTGGTGGCTCACGCCTGTAATCCCAGCACTCGGGAGGCAGAGGCAGGAGGATTGTGATGTGAGTTGGAGGCTGAGCTCAGGGCCAGCCTGAACCACAAAGCAAGACCCTGTCTCAAAAAACCTAAAAAAAAAAAAAGCCACTTCTGTGATCTTCCTTGACGAGCCCACGTTCTCAGGGTGCTCATAAGAACACTAGATATGGCCACTATGTTCACTCTTGCACGATGGCCACCGTCCTGCTGCCAGGTGTTATTTCTTTTCCTTTTACTTGGACCAAACTTGCTCTGCAGAGCCTCTTTCTTTTCCTACCTTTAATAAAACTTTCCTACTGTAAAAAAAACAAAAAAAACACCTTGGGCCAGGGGTTTAGCTCAGTGGTTCTGGCACCTATCTGCCTTGTAAGCACAAGGTCCTGAGTTTGATCCCCAGTAACCACATACAACAATGTGGAGCATGGTGATTCATGCCTGTAATCCCAGCATGCAAGAGGAAGAGGCAGGAAGATTGCTGTGAGTTTGAGGCTAACCTGGCTACATAGTGAGCTCAGGGCCAGCCTAAACTCAAAGTGAGACCCTGTCTCAAAAAAAAAAATAACAAAAACAAAAACAAAAAAAACCAACCTTGACACACTGAAATTTCCCACAATACACTGGATCAGTTCTCCTTAAAAATGTCAAGGTCCTCAAAACAAGGAATGTGTGAGAAACTGGCAGAAAAGGCGGCTCACTGACTTCAGTTAATAATAATGTATCAATATTGGTTTTCTCTTTGTAACAAATGTTCTAGTCATCTGAGATATTAATAATAGCCAACTGTGCAGGGGGAGAGGACTAGATGTGAACTCTATTTCTCAATTGTTCTGCAACTCTAAAACTACTGTTCTAAATTAAATTTATTAATCAGAAAAACAAAAAACATTCAAATTTTTAAATCAGGGAAAGCCAGGGATGAATCTTAAATCCATAAAGTGAAAAAAAAATCAAACATCTACAGATATACTGTATGATTACAATTATATGACTTTCTAGGAATGTCTGTGTCTGTGAACAGATCAAAAAGACAAACAAGGAGTTAGGCATGGTGGCACACGTCTGTAATCCCAACACTAGGCAGGCTAAGGCAGGAGGATCCTCATAAATTTCAGGCCAGCCTGGTCTATGTAGTGAGTTCAAGACCAGCCTGAAGTACTTAGTGAGACCCTGTCTCAAAAAATCAAAAAAGGAAAAAAGGAAAGAAAAACAAGGAAATACTAAGAAACTGTCCTAGCTATAAGGAATCAGACGGGGCAACAAACTCTAAGGTAGCATTCTGGATAGGATTCTGGAACAAAAAAGTGTCATCAGGTAACTGAATTAGATGTGGTCTTTTAGTTAATTTTGGATCAATACCGGTTAATTATGACAAATGTACTATGATAATGTTAATCATATTGGGGCATACAAAAACAAAATAACCCACATATTAAAAAAAATACCCACACAGTAATTCTGTAAATTGAAAACTTCTAAAATTGTTTATTAAAAAAGAAAAGGATGCCCCCTCCTTGCTGGAGAGTGTGTTAGTGTTAGGGTGTTTCCTAAAATGAGGCAGGACCACTTTCTGTTTGTAGGAAGTGAAACCTGAATAGAAGACCTCAAAATACTCCCAGGCTGGCTACAAATGATGAGAGACACACAGGGTAGAAAGAGAACCAAGCCGCATGACGTGGTAAAACACACCACTACCTTGTGACACCTCTGAGGCTTCCAGGGCTGGTGCAAAGTGCCTTCTGCATTAGCTAAGCTGCAGCACAGAGTGCTCACACAACGCGCCCTAAGGGCCACAGCAGGGAAACAGGGCCAACCTACAGACCAAGTCTCTGCCCCTAGCTGCTTATGCGAGCTGGGAGATACAGGCAGACACCAAACATCCAGACTGCACCATGGCTTAATGGTCCCAACAGGACTCCACATCCTAAAATGCCAGCCCTAAACAGACACAAAAGATGGGTGAGTCCATTCAAGGGCAAGCCAAGACCACAGAGTAGGCTCTTAGCAGTGAGCTATGAAATGCCCCAGTTTTGTTTGTCTTTTGAGATAAGGTCTTACTTTATATGTTTCAGGCTGGCCTTGGATTTTCTTTTTTTTGAGACAAGGTCTTGTTTGTAGTTCAGGCTGGCCCTGTGCTCAGCCTCAAACTCAGGTCACAGCAATCCTCCTGCCTCTGCCTCCCGAGTGCTGGGATTACAGGCGTGAGCCACCACGCCCGGCACTGTGATATGTGGTACTGGTTGCTGCTGGGTGTGGGTCTCCACACCCAGTATTGTATGTGGTTACCGGTTGACCCCGAGGTTGATCCCGGGCCCTTGCGCTTGAAAGACAGGGAACCACTGAGCTAAATCCCCGGCCCATGGCCTTGGATTTTCAAACATCCTCCTACCTCACTTTCAAGTGCTGGGATTATAGGTGTGTACCATCACACCCAGCAAAGTCCCTAATTTCATGCAGATGTGAGACCTGAGGGGACATGAGAGGAGACATATTTCTGTCCATAACCAGGAGCCATCTTGGGCACAGGGACATACTTACCCCTGGTTTGAATGATGGCAGGCCCAGCCCCACTCCAATAGTAGCCTTGTTAGGATTCACCACTGAATTATAGTGGATATTCCGATGATAGCTGACACGGATGGGTTCATCCTCATTTTGATGGATCCCATGGAATGTGTTGATAGGTTCTGCAGAGAAAAGAGAAGGAGGGAGCATCTACAGGAGCCAGGTGGGGCAGACTCAGACAAGGAGCCATCAACCCCTTTACCTACTACTACGGAAGTACCTGTGCTATACTGGTACACCTCCACAGGACGGTTGTACATCTCTGCCATGGCCTGCATCTCAATGTGGTTTCCATGGCAGTTGTTTTTCCGCTTCCGGTTGATGTAGGTGGTGAAGTCCTCTGTGACGTAGTTCGAAAAGTAGTCAGCATTCTTCATCTGCAGAACAGTTTCAGGAGGTCAGAGTATGCACACAAAGGGGATCCCTCAACTGGTACCGGGAACTGAACTCAGGATGCTGCACTTGACAGGCAGGCATGGCGCCACTGAGCTACATCCCCGGCTCTCACCCCATCCCTGACCCAAACCCTACACCACAGTCTCACCAGATAGTCCATACAATGCTTTCGCACAACTTCGTGCATATCCTGGTCTCCATATACCTGGTCAGCTGGGAGGACAGAAGAAAGAAGAGGCTAGGGTGAGAGCTGCCACCATAGGAGAGTCTGGAATCATAGGACATCTGAGGGACAGGAGGCTAGGGCGTGGGGGAAAGCCCATTTCCTCCCCCAGGCCTAGAGAACCCTTGCCCTGTGAGCTAGAATGGGTCATAGAAAGAAGCAGACAGGGACAATCTTGATCAAGAGATTCAGGCAAGACTGATACAATCACAGGTCTCTCAAGCACATGGCTGGTGGGGGTGCACCCGATCAACCAGACAAATCAATACCCTTCTAAGTACAGGAAGTGGCATGATCCATTCCACACTCCTTAATTTTCATGAGGAGACTGGGCAAACCATGAAATTTTCCTCAGGTTCAAGGTCACAGAGACCCAATCTGTGCCAGTCACCTCTAGAATTCAGTTTTCCTCACACCCAGGAATCAGCATTGCTTTTGCAGGTTAAAATAAAAAGATTAGCCAAATGTGGTGGCATACCTATAATCCCAGTACTTGGGAGGCTGAGGCAGGAGGATTGCCACAAATTCAAGGACATCCTGGACTACAAAGTGAGTTCCAGGACAGCCTGCACAAATTAGCAAGAACCTATCTCAACCTCCCACCTCAAATTAATTAATTAATCAATCAATTAATTTTTGAAAAAGACTAGCTGTGCAGCTCAAGGGTAGAATGTGCTAACCAAGAGATTCTAGGTTCAGTCCCTAGAACCAAAGGAGGAAAGAATGAGGAAACAAAGGAGAGGAAAGATGGCAAGGAAGGCAAGGAAGAAAAGACAGGTGAGAAAGGGAGGGGAAGACAGGAGAGAGGAAGGGAGGGGAAGGGAGAAGAGAAGAGAAAAGAAAAAAAGAGCTCTAAATTCAGTCCCTTAAGGTATTAGTGTGCTTAGTGTCCAAGGGGAAGTGACCCAAGTATTCTGAGCCTCATATGTCTCAAGTATAAAACAGAAACAAGATGGATAATGAGCTGGCAAGCCTCTGGTGGGGCTCACAAGAGATAATGGATGTAATGTGATTAGCAGTGGGCTAGGGACAGAGAAATTACCAAGTAAATCAAAGTCCCCTTGTCTGTAGTAAGGCCTGAATGTGGGGTCTGTGAAGGCAAGAGACACCAGTCAAACCCTGTCCCAGCCTTCCAGGAGCACAGTTTATAGTGAGACATAAAAAACACCCGCACCTACATTCATATTAATTTGGGAAAGGCAGCCTGTGGCCCAAACGGTCCAGGTGCCACAGGATTTGGTCATACCAAGGAGAAGAAACCAAGCTCCCTGTCAGAGAATCACCATATATAGTGTTACCTTTCTCTAGGGCCTTATTTTTTCCTTTTTTTGGAGACAGGTCTTGCTATGTAGTTTAGGCTGGCTCTGAACTCACTATGTAGCCAAAACTGCCCTCCTGCCTCAGCCTCCCAAGTAATGAGATTACAACTGAGTACCACCACATCTAGTCTGGGACCCGTTTTCTATTCTTTTCAGTACCTACGTGTGTGTGTGTGTGTGTGTGTGTGTGTGTGTGTGTATGTTTTACCAAAGGCCTTGCACATGCTAGGTAAACACTCTATGACTGGACCCATACCTCAACCCCCCATATTTGTTTGTTTTTGGCAATACTAGGGATTGAACTCTGGCCTTCACAATGACCTATATCCCCAATTCTTATGTGAGACAGACTCTTACCAAGTCACTAAGTTGCCCAGGCTGGGCTCAAGCTTGAAATTGTCTTGCCTCAGCTTCTCGAGTACCAGGACTACAGGTAGTTACTACCACCTCTGCCCACCAGGAATTGTCAACACAGTTCCCCAACCCCTCCCCCCAGGGCACCTCTTTCACTGCATTTCTCAGAGCTACCTAGACTTCTGACCCACAGCACAAGGAGGTTCATGCCTAGGTCCACTCTGGGCTCAGGACCCAATACAGCAAAGGAGATCAGGGCCAGTTTGCAGAACACTTCTCTCTAGGAAATTAAAGCAGCCCTCGGCAAGCCTGATTTCCACTGGCTGTTACCAAGAGGGAATTTCCCTCTGTTTCCCCTGAGGGCCGCTGCTCTGACGGGATCTCTCGGGGTGCCAGGGCAGGGCTAGGGCACAAAGGGAACACTGCAGCGTTCTTCCATGGCCCAGCAGTCTAGCTCTCTGAAGACCTGCCAAAAGAAGGCCTCTACTATCCACCCCTTCCCTCCCTGGAGGGTTCGGTGAGATAAGAGACAAAGGCTATTCTGAGACGGAGAACCCGACTGCTTGTCTCAACTTTGAGGTGACAGGAGCTTGAGGTGGGGGGTATGGCTGCCAAGGCAGGAAGGGGTAGCCCCTTCACCGATGTAAACAAGGATGTGGCATCTGTGGCTACACACTCCTGCCACCCCCAGGCACTTCCAGCAAGTCACATGTCCTGTACACAGGCTGGGGGGCCCCTGCTGCTGCCTTTCTTAGAAGCCAGGACCACAGAGCCCTCTGTGGCTGCCTGGACTGCTAGAGGAGCTATTTCTGTAGGCTGAGCTTGGGGTGCTAGCAGGCAGTAGTGTCTGCAGCTGCAGTAAACAGGAACTGAGATGGAAGGGAAGAGGCTGAACAGGGGTCCACAGGCAGGCTCAGGTGTTAGGGAACACACAGCTCCTGAGGAAGGGCCAGTGAGCACTGACAGGCGTGGGAGCCAGATGCAGGGAAATTCTTTTCAAAAGGGGAGGAGAAAGGCAGCCGGGGCAGGACGCCATGAACCTCTTCCCCTTTTCCACGCCAGTGACTCCTTCACTTGGCAGCAAGGCCCTGCCATTTGCTGGCTGTGTGACATTGGACAAGGCCTTTAACCTTCCTGGGTTGCAATGTCCTTACCCATAAGGCAGGGACAGTAACTCTTCATCCACGAATGGGGTGGAATACAAGTGAGGGCTCCATTTGTCATGAAGACAATGCCTCTGTCATACTGCTAGCCACCTCCAAGTCAGCCAGAACGCTCTGGAACCACTATTAAGTGTTTCCTCATTTCTGTTGCACTTCCTCTGCCAAAGGAAAGCCCCAAATGCAGAGCGGAGGCTGTCCCTCCCTTTGCAAGCAGGATTGGCTCTCTTGTCTTGCTGAATCAAAAGGTCCCCAAGCCTACTTACTCTCTCTGCCCTTTGTTCAAAACGTTAGCAACTGAATTTGTCTCACACCAGTAATACAGTCTTCCCAAATAGGAGTTTTTTGTTTTTGCAACAGGGCTTCACTGTGTAGTCCAGGCTGCCCCGAACTCACACTGATCCTTCTGCCTCAGTCTCTGAAGTGCTGGGATTACAACCGTACACCACCCTTAAGGGCTCTTAAGTATAGGCCAGTTATGACACTTCCACAGTCAACACCACTTTTGGGAGGGCCCTGCCTAATAAAACTATACTCTCATTTCAAAATTATTTACATGGAAGAAAAAAAAAAATCAGTCTCCCTGAACCAAGAAAATAGCAACGACACCTCCCCAGCAAGGGAAAGCGCGGGGGTTTATCCAATGCTGGAAGCAGGAAGAGCATCCAGCACAGGGCAAATAGCTCTTTCCATCTTCTTAGCTGCACCTCCATTGTCTGGGAAGCTCTCTTCCTCCCAGAAGGTTGGCATATGGGGCTGGAGGCTAGGCTACACTTCCTCAGGAGGGACCTAAGGTGGGGAAAAGACAAATGATGGACCTGCAGAGGTAGGGGAATTCAGAGAACTTGTTTTGACAGAAACTGAAACTCCTCCTCTTGCTGACGCTGCATTTGGCCATCTGCACCTGCTGTCCCCCTCCCAGCGTCCAGCTGGAAGGGGCCTCCTCCCCATCTCTGTCCCCTTCCCAGCATCCAGCTGGAAGGACTGCCCTCCCCACCTCCATCCCCTCCCAAACAGGGCTCAGAAATGCTTAGCACAATACAGTAATTGGTTCTATCAAGTGTTTTTTGTTTTGTTTTCTTCAGGCAGGGTCTTGCTATGTAGTTCACGCTGGCCTTGAAATCACTGTGTAGCCCAGGCTGGCCTTAAACTTGCAGCGATCCTTGTGCCTCTGCCTTCCAAGTGCTGGGATTACAGGCCTGAGCCACCATGCCTGGCTGCCAAAGGTTTTTCACACTCCAACTCATTAGACAAAGCCCACCCCACCCGGCAAACCCTGCTCTACCCAGGAGGGACACTCACACAGCCATGTGGGACAGCTGACCTGAAATCACACACTCAGAGGGGAGGAGTTGAAGGTGAAGCCAGGCTCTTCATGGGTAACTTTGGGCCCCAAGTGACATTCACCTCCCCTCACCCAAGGCAGCTACCACCTTAGTCACCTTGCTTCCTGGGGCTAGGCCTGATCCTGTCTACCTCAGGGTTCTGGCCAGCACAAGCAGGAATCATCTAGAATCCAGTAAAGCCCAGGACTAGGTGGAGATTACAGGTATCAGTCAGGGACTGTACCTTTCCCTGGGGCCACAGAGGTCAGCACAAACCTGACTGGCCCCCCCTCCACACAGCACATTTCTTTCCTCCCTAAGCACAGGCACCAGCAGAGAAAAAATGCACATGTGTACCCACACACAGCCGGCAGGGCATAGCGAAGTTGCTCTGATACAAAATACCCAAACAATAAACCCCACAATAGAGAACTACTGCACGCAGAAAGTAGACTGTCTCTGCCACCAACCAGCAAGGTCTGAAGGCTGGACAAGACACGAAGCTGTGTAAACTCAGGAACTTCCCCACTTCCTTCCTAGCCTCTGCCAACATAGGTGGGACGGGTAGACAAACGCTCGAACAGATTTGCTTTCAGCCTCTCTCCTACTGCTGGGGGGGAAGTCCTTCCCCTCCAGGTTAGCTAAAATATAGCTAATATTTGCCCAAATTTATATGGAGAAGGGAGACAGGAGACTGGAGTCTTTCTTAAGGGCTTTACGTACAGGGTCCTCCCATGGCTTCAGAAAAGCCTGGGACCCACCTGCTCCCCAGGTTCCCACTTGCCTGCCTGCCAGAAGGGCCAGAGCAAGTTCTGCTAAGCACAGAAAAGGAAGTATGGTGTCTTCAGGGAACCTAAAAACAAGCCACCCAAACGTGGGTGAATGTATCATCAGGAGGAGATAGCGCCCTCCTGTGCCAGTGGGAACCCTGGCCCATAGAGGAAAAAGAAACCAGGAAGAAGGTCCTACCCATCTGTCAAGCAGCTGAGGTAAGACTAGCTTGTGGCCCCAACTACCTCATCGGCATTCCACAGCCTGGTCCCTCAGACTGCTCCTCTGACCAGGGTTCCCGTGGAACAGATGAAAACAGCAGGATGCAGGGTGAAGAGAGGTCAAAGGAAGGGCCCTTGGGAATCTTCTGTGGCCTGGATCAACCTTACACACTCATGTTCCAACACTAGCTGTGTGACCTAGATGCGTACATTAGGGTCTTTCTTTTGAGGCATCAGTTTCCCCATTTATAAAATAGTCAAGAGAGGTGTAGCAGTAGCACTTGGGAAACTGTGGCAGGAGGATCAACACTGCAAATTCCAGGCCAGGATGGGATACAATAGTAACTTCAAAGCCAGTCTGAACTACATAGCAAGACTGTCTCAAAAAAAAAAAAAAAAGTCAAAATTGATCTAAGATCCAGACAGATGTGGTAGTGAATGATTGCAATCCCGGAACTCTGGGAGGCTGAGATAGAAGGATTGCAAGTTTGAGCCCAACCTGGGCAACTTAGTGAGGTTCTATCTCAGAAAATAAAAGAGGTGGCAATGTAGCTTAATGCGAAGGCCTTGGGTTCACTCTCAGTACAAGGGTGGGGGGGGCGCCTGTCCATGTGAAGGCCATGGGTTCAACCCTAGCACCACACTACCACATACACAAACTGATCTAACGCTCATCCTTTCCAGTGCTGATGGCCACCCATGTTCCAAGACCAAAAAGCCCCAAAGAGTGAAGGTGACTCTGGGCCCTGTCGCCATTACAAGCACAGCACCAACAGTTCCCCTGCGGCCCATGCAGACACACCTCATGTGGTCTCTACTTTGCCCAGAGGCTAGCACCACAGCCACGACCAGGGCCAAAAGTTTCTGCTGAGTGAAAGTCACACGGAAGAAAGATGGAGGGAGAGGGAAAGAAAAGCAGATCACGTTTCCAGGACGAGGTTATCTGAACACAGCAAGGGCAGGGTGGGCCACAGCACAGCTCTAAGACTCAGGCTCCCACCTCATCCCCCGCATCTTCCTCATGTTTGTCAATCCCCAAGAGGAGGTGGAGGGACAGAACTGGGCCCATGCAATGGACACTGATCCACACAGAGGACATGTAGGCCCAGAAAGAAAGGACACAGGGCCAGGGATTCAGTTAAAGTGGTACCATGCCTACCTTGCAAGCGCAAGGGCCAAGTACTGCAAACAAAACAAAACAAGGGACACAGGGGAAGGGGATATGGTAGCTCGTGTCTACTATCCCAGCTACTTGGGAGGCAGAGGCAGGAGGACTGCTTGAGCCCATCAGTTTGAGATTAGCCTGTGCATCATAGCAAGACCTGGTTCAAAGACAGAGGGAGGATGGGAGGGAGGGAGGGAAAATAGATCAACGGACAAGTGGACAGAAGGATAGGACAGACAGGGAGAGAGGGAGGGAAGCAGTCAGGGGCAGGGAAGAAAGAAAGCAAGGAAAGAGGCAGAGAAAAGGAACACACCTAGCTCTGCCACTGATGACTGTGAGGGTGTCGTTTCCCTTTTTAGGGGGAGGGGAGCAGTGCTAGGAATCAAACCCATGGCCTTGTAAATGCTAGACAAGTGCCACTGAGCTATACAACCAAGCCCTGCTTTCCTGAGCCTCATCTCCTCCTGTCTCACGAGAAAACGATACCAGTTTTGCAGGTGAGTGTGAAGCACTCCCCTGAATGCTTGGCACATAGGAATCAGGGGGACAAGAATGCCCTCCCTGTGTGCAACCCACCACCCCCACCTCTCAGCTGTGTGTTCCTTCCACTCTTCAACACACAGCAGAACAGTCAGCACCTGCATCCGAGCCTAAGGTGATTGCCATCTGTCTCTGTAGATGCTGGGCTACAAAGAGGAGGATGCAGAGGCCTGGGGACAAAGTCCCCTTCCCAACCGCATGTATTATGTACTCTGCACCAGGGAAACCTCTAGATGAGGCCTAGAGACCAGGGGCCACGTAATTCTGGAGAGGGCATGAGACTTCTGAGGTTTTACAGAGAAAAGCTGAGGGCAGCCTCGTCAGGGGAAATGTGTAGCCATAGTGCTGATAAGGAAAGGCCTTCAACCTGCTGTGGTCAGCTCTTCCTGTAACAGTGGCCCCTTACTGGAAGGCCCCAGTGGAGGGGGGCTCGGGCTATTTGGACAGAAGAGCTAGCTAGACACACATGCACAGATACTGCCTTTTGATAGGGTTACTGCACACGCCAGGCCCTTACTGGCCTCCATCTGCCCGTGACAGAGGCACAGTTCTACCAGCAGCCCCGCTTCCACACATCCGGCCCAAGGTCTCGACGCCACCAGTAGCACCTAACAGGACTCCATCTGTTCTTTCTCCCTTTTACCCAACACGCCTCCAAACCAGCTCTTTCTCTACAGAACACACCAGGGAGAACACGAAGCACAGGGACAGGACAATTGGGAGATTTTCTAGCCTAATGGAACCCAGCCCTTAAACATTTGTAACTCGGTGGCACCACAGCATCCAGGGTTTACTAATGCTATTATTCTGCTGCAGTGTTGGTGAACACATAGCACACGGGCCTCAGCAGCCCGTTTGCTAAAAGCTAAAAGCTCTGAAAGGCTCATCAACACTTTTCTTCTGTGTCTGGCAATAAAGAGATTAATGAAGTAACATCATTAAACTATCATGAGTATATTTTTCTCTTTCTCCCACCCCACTCTTTTTGAAGCCAGCACCGATTTTCAATGCTCCTGTCTCAGCTTCCCAAATGCTGGAATTACAGGCATGTATCACCATGCTGGCTTAATAGTAGGGTCTTCCGGCCCCACTTTACAGCTAAGGAAATAACAGCTGCTCTCCCAAGGTCATACCAAGAATCAGAGCCACTGTAAGGAGTCCAGTGGTGGAGGTGGGGGAGAGATGAACGAAAAGCAGAGCAGACTCAGAAAGAACTCAAGGATCCCTCCAGAACACCATTATCTCTTAGATTGGGAAATGGAGGCCAAGTGCCACACAGCAGTTAGGGGTCAGGGCCAGAACTACAAGCTACTTCTGACTCTCAGCTCAATGTTCCTATCGGGGGTACTTTACCTTGGGAGACAGCAGAGCCAATGAGAGGAACAGGTCACATAGTTTCCCTCTCACACAACATGGGGCCTGAAGACTACTCATTGGGTCACACTCAGAACCAGAAGGGCCTCAAAGATCTAGCTCAGGCTGGCTAGCAGATGGTATTAAGAATTATTCACTTTGTTAGTACAATAATAGCATTTTGACTATGTCTTTAAACAAGAGTATGTACCTGTCAGAGAGATGTACAGAAATATTTATAAATGGAATGATTCTACGTCAGGGTTTTGCTTTAAAAATAATCATTTCAAGGAGTGAGAGTGAGTGGGGCAGTGATGAAAACGGGAGCCATGTGTTAACTATTTTGAAGTTGGATGATAGATACATAAGGATTCAGTATTTCCTCTCTTCTGTAAGAACTATAATAGAAACACACTCATATACACACACACACACACACACACACACACACACACACACACACACACAGGGGAGAATAAGAAAATCCATCCCAAACATACAAGAGATTAGGGTCTGAGTACAAACCCAGAGGACCGATGTCCCAGATGACAGCAGCGTGCTGTGGCTGAGTGTGGGCCTCAACCAAATCTAACCAGACTCTGAATCTCTGTCTGTGCAGGAACCTGGCCAAGTCACTCTAGTTCTGAGCCACTCTTCCCATCTGACAAACGAGGTGATAATAATCCCTATGCTCACCTTCTTTGGGGTACAATTAATAGGGTTTCCTGTAATGGCAGAAGAGCAACCTGTCCCTAAGCACGTTATTTTCTTTATCACTGTACCACCATGCTGTCTTAAGACACAGAACTAGAGGTTGGATACTAATTTAAGGCTGGAGCCAAAAGATCTTAAGACTTCAGGTCACTCTGCCTCAACCAGGTCTTAGGGGTTACTCCTGACAATGGGAACACAGGTCAGGGGTGGTCCCAGGCCCTTGAGGGCTAAGGCAGAGACTCACCTACAGCCCGGAATAGACAGGCACCGTCCTCCTTCATCTGCTTGATGATGAAGCCTTTCTTGTCCCGTAGGGCCTTTTCAAACCAATGCTCCTGCTGGAGGGAAGAGGAGGGGATCAGCAATGGGGAGGGCCTATACTCCCCTCCAGGGTCCTGCCTTCAAGCTCCTACTGTGCCCAATGACTGGCAGCAGGGACACTGGATGGGGTCAAGTTCTTGGCCTGCACACAGAGTAGGAGACCCTTTTCTTTTAGGGAAAGTCTTGATCCCAGAGGGGCCTTTGACTCCTGTAGATCTCGCAGCTCATACTCCAGGTAGTCAGGGGCTCAGACCTGACAAGTGCATGGGCAGAGAAGCTGGCTATACCTCAGGAAGTTTCACCCAAGGGAGATGCTGAAGTGAGAGTGACTAACAGCAGCCTACATCCCGAGCACCAGGTACCACTGAGTGATTCTGAAATGCACGGGCAAGAAATGCACAAGGCAAGAAGTGTGCAAAGTATAATTTCATTTGTGACCAAAAACATTTAACATATATACACATGTTTACAAATATGCACATATACAAACACACGTGTGTGCAGAACCTGGAAGGCTAGACCATGAATTAAAACTTGAGTGCTGGTGCCACAGATAATTCCCCTTTGCCTTCCTTCTTCTTTTTTATTGTTTTAGTTTTTTTGAGACAGGGTCTCACTTTGTATTGTAGTTCAGGCTGACCCTGAGCTCACTATGTAGCCCAGGCCAGCCTCAAATTCTCAGCAATCCTCCTGCCTCTGCCTCCTGAGTGCTGGGATTTCAGGCGTGAGCCACCACACCCAGCACTGTGGTATGTGGTACCAGGGTTCAAACTTGGGACCTGGAACCACTGAGCTGACCTGCCTTTCTTCTTTATAAAGCTCTCCAACCCCTCATCTCAAATCCCAAAACCTAAAAAACGTCTGACTCTCAAAACTCTAAAAGAAAAAACTCCAGAAAACCCAAAGAGTCTGTGTGACTGTGATGCAGTGGGCACCAAATAGTTTTTCACGCTGAGCTATAATCCTATCCCTTTTTATCTTAGCTTTAAAATTTTTGACACAGGGCCTCATTAAACTGCTAAGTTTCCCTGGCTAAGCTCAAACTTTTGATACTCCTGTTCCAGCCTCCCAGAGGGCTGGGATTACAGGGGTGCACCATCACGCCCTGCTCAGTCTTTATCTGACTCCTTTCATATCAAACTTCATCAGAACGGACAAGTACCCAAGTATCCCATTTAAGGGTGAATACTCACAGATTTTAATGCAGAAATATCCAGATGTTTGATTAAGAGGTGCTGTCCAAGACCCTGCTGGGCTGTTACATAATACAAAGTATACACACCAGGCAACTTTTCTAAATTCTCAATGTTTTCTAAATTCCAAAGCATAATTGACCTCAAAAACTCAAATTCAACAAATCTATGCAAATGTGTACTCTGAGATTTTCTAAAAATTAATGAACACGTACCACTTAAAACACATTCTCCATTTCAAAACTAAACAAAACAAAAGCAGACGTTTCCCAGGCGCCTTGCGCCCTCTGCTGGCCACCAGAATCAGCAGCCTGATCCAGCAACAGGGCTGGAAACTACAGTATATGACCCCAATCCTGCTCCTTCGGGACACCAACCTATCCAGGGGATTTATAGGATCCTGTCTAATGCTGGCCACAGAGAGTATTTCACTCTCTTAAAGGCCATTTGTCCCCAGCTTAGGCGAGGGGTGGGATCCATCCCCCAGGGAAACCAAAAGAAATAAATCTTTGGAAGAGTAGTAAACAAAGTTTGGAAGTAGCCAAATCAGGCAGGGTGGTGCATACCTGTAATCCCACCACTCAGGAGGCTGAGGCAGCAGGACTGTTTTCAGTTTGAGGCCAGCCTGGGCTACACAGTGAGTTCAAAGCCAGCCTGCACTATACAATGAGACTCTGTCTCAAAGCAAAACAGAAGTTTAGAGGTCAAGAATTCTGGGTTCTGGGCCAAGGATTTAGCTCAGCGGTTCCGGCATTTGCCTGGCAAGCGCAAGGGCCTGAGTTTCATCCCCAGTAATCACATACCACAATGCTGGGCCTGGTGACTCATGCCAGTTAGCACAGCACTCAATAACCACACACCACAATTTCAGGCGCGGTAGCTCACGCCTGTAATTCCAGCACTCAGGTGGCACAGGCAAGAGGACTGCTGAGAGTTCGAGGCTGGCCTGGGCTACATGAGTTCAGGGTTAGCCCGAACTACAAGCAAGACCCTGTCAAAAAAAAATTCTGGGTTTCAACTCCAGCTGTCACTGCTTTGCTGCATGATTTCAGATAAACTGCTAAACTCTCCAAGCCTCAGTTTTCTATCAAATATGAGGGATATGTAGTCTACTTGACAGAGTTGTCGAAGAGACTTATGTAGTAGTTGGAAGACCAGAAGCCCCTCTGTTAACGACGTACCATATAGTGATGAGGTGTCACCAGTCACAGAAAAGGAGAAGCCGGCACAGACAGAGATGAGCTATGACTGAAAGACCCTCAAAAAGCCCTTAGGTGAGTGGCTGGACAGGAGGGGATAAAGGAGGGCAAGAGAAGCCAGCTCCACCATCAAGGCTCACAGCCCAGGAGAGCCTGGGAGGGTGTGACTCAACTCCCAGAGATGACAAAGGCACTCAGAAGTAGTTATTGGGCTTCCATGGGCAGCGCCGAGACTCCAGCTTGGATAGAACATTCCAGCAGTCCAGATACCCTCCCACACTGGCGCTTCGGACTGCTGCCTCCAGCCAGTCACTCCCAAGCATATCCCTGCCCTACAGGGTCAGCCTCCTCCCAGAAGCCAGGTTTGACCTACAGGGAGGCACAACTGTACCCACAGCACCAGACCAGGAAAAGCCTATGAGAGTAGCCACTAGTGAGGCTGACACGGTTACAAGATCAAGGACAGCCTGGGCAACTTGGGGACATTCCATCTCAAATTATGTAAAGAATAAATTAAAATGGCTGGGATATAGCCCAGTACCAGAGTGCTTGCCTAGCACACTCAGGACCTAGGTTCAGTCCCCAGCACTACAAGAAATAAAAACAGAGAGGAGGGCCTCCTACTAACAAAGATATGAGTCAGATCCTGGGCTGGGCAATAAGGACAGAGCAATGATTCAGACTTGGTCTCTACCCCTGATAAACTCACAAACTGCTAGGGGAGGGGCAGGAACGAAATGACCACACACACTGTGAGCAAAGCAGTAAAAAAGGCGAACATGGGGTGTTTTGAAATAAAAAGGACCTGACCCTGTCATTAAGACTAGCACCTGAGCAAAGGACTCACACACTAAGAACTCCAATAATGTTAATTAGATGAAAAAAATAAAGTCACTTCTGTGCCAGGCATGGTGACGCACAACTGTAATTCCAGAAGTTAAAGAAGCAGAAGCAGAAGCAGGAGGATCTCCACAAGTTTGAGCCAAGCCTGGTCTACACAATGAACTCAAGACCAGTTTACACTACATAGCAAGATCCTGCCTCAAAAAGCAAACAAAAAAGAAATGAAGCTACTTCTGCCACAAAGTGTCAGCAGTGCCTAGAGCCCAACAAAGGGTTCAGCAGAGCCAACAGCTGTGTAGGACCAAGCATCAGAGTGGGAAAAGGCCAGGAAGAAAGATGAACTATTAACTAAATGCCTGCTGTACACTGGGTGCTGGATGCAAAGGTTCACCTCATTTATCTGTCATTATCCACCCACGTGGCAGGAAACAGTATCCTCACTTTTTGAAGGTATACAGGAGCTGAGATTTAGGCATGACCAAAATCTCATGTAGTTAAGAGAAGCCCCATGAACCACAGCAGAAACAGGCCTGGCAGCTGGTCCTGGAAAATCTGGGCTTGTTTCTAAAACTGAAGGAGGCCTGAGTAAATCCCTTGCAAAAGGAGATTTGTGTCCTATGGCTGCAACATTGGCATGCAGGCCTTGACTGAGGCTGGACCACCAGCTACCCACTGGTCTTGGTGCCAACAGCCAGAAGAACATGTTGTTTAGGAAATGCTGGTGTGAGAATGGAGACAAGTTTAAATTACATCATTGTGCTGACCTGAGGTCAAGCCCAGGTTTGAACTTTCCAAGTTCACTGCTGGGCCTACAGGAGAGTTCTTTCCTATTTCTAAGCCTTCACAGGGGAAAGCCTGGGCAAAGCTCTGACACCAAGACATCTTGGAAGCCAAGGCAACACTGTACCCTAGTGCTCTACCAGTCCAAGTAAAGTTGTACAGTTCAATTGATTAAGGTTGCCATCCCTGAAGAAGGCCCACCAGTTATTAGCCATTTGATGAACTGCTGTGTGTCTGATTTCTAATCTGTGTAATGGGGCTAACAAGACTCTCAATAACAGGGCTACTGGCCAGACCCAGTACTTACAGAACCTAGCCTAGTAAGAGATTATGCAATGAGTGTCCTTCTTCTCCCTTTTCAGTAATAGACTAATGACCACCCAAAGATAGACTCTAATCCCTGGAACCTGCAAATTTTACCTTAGAATGAGAAGGCATATTTGTAGACATGACTAAACTAAGTATTCTAAGTGGGGAGGTTCCCCTGGAGTATCAGGCAAGACCTTGATAGAATCACCAGTGTCCTAGTGAGAGAGAGAGATTAAATAGAAGAGGAAACTGTACAGAGAACAAGCTGGCTGGAAGATCAAGGTGGAGGCTGGACTGATGTAGCCACAAACCATGGAATGGGGCAATCACAAGCTAAAAAATACGGGATTCTCCTCGGAGCCTCTACAGGAAGTGTGGTCCTGCCTACACCTTGATTTTGACCCAGTGAAACTGATTTTGGACTTCTGGCCACCAGAACTGTGATCAAATACAGTATGTTTTATGTCTATCTGTCTATATTTATTTATTTATGGTGGTACTGGGGATTGAGTACAAGACCTTGTGCTTACAAGGCTGGCGCCAGAACCACTGAGCTAAATCCCCAGCCCACAATGTGTTGTTTTAAAACACTCAGTTCATGGTAACTTGCCACAACGGCCACTGAAAGTGAATATAACCTCTTTATAGTTGCCATTCTGTACAATCTGCCTTCCTAACATCCCCCTAGGATGCAGGATTAGATAGAATGAAGGCAGCACGGGCCTAGAATCCCTTCTCCCAGCCTGGGAAGCCGCTGACCCAGCCTGCGGGTGAATGAGCTGCCACTGAAGAGGAAAGGGGGCAGGGGAAGATGGCAGCAGCAGTGGACAGATGTCTTCCTAGAGCTCATGGCCAAGAAGTGTTTAGTATTCTGCACCTCACAGCTCTGTCCCAGCAAGCCTGCTGCCAAGACCACCCCCTCCTCTGAAACACTCAGGAACACTGGCTCAGCTCCACGGGTGATACACAGCCAACCCATCTGACGAGAAACACAGGCACACTGCTCCCTGACAATGAAAAGCCCTCTAGGCAGAAGAGAGGGAGAAAGTGCAAGGTCCTAATCTATTATTGAGCCACTAGGAGGATTAAAAACTCAAGATCCTACTATTTGGCAATAAAAAATGAAGTACTGATATCTGCTACACCATATGAGCCCTGAACACATTATTTTAACTGAAAGAAGCCAAGTCACAAACAATTGCATGCTATATGATTCTACTTATATACAGAAGAATCTGCCAGGAATGTAGCTGGATGGTTTCAGAGCCTGCCTCACAATCACAAGGTCTGGGGTTTGATCCCTGGTACAAAAACAAAAAACAAAGCAAAACACCACACCCAGAATAGAAGAATCCATCAAAACAAAAAGTAAATTAGTGGGATGGAATGGGCTGGAAAGGGATGAGGCGATCAGGAGATGACAGCTAAAAGATATGAAGTTTTTTGGGGGGATGAGGAAAATATTCTAAAATTGACTACAGCATGAATGCACAATTCTATTGCTATCCTAAATGCCACTGATTTGTATCCTTTACATCTGTTGAGAAGAGAGCTGAGCGTGGTGGCACATGCCTGTAATCCTACACTCAGGGGGCTGAGGAAGGAAGATCACCAGAGTTCCAGACCAGCCTGTACTACACAGTTATATACGTAGTTAGTTAAAGCCAGTCTGAACTACACAGCAAGACCCTATCTCAAAAAAAAAGTCAAAGCTGGGTCCGGGGAGTTAGCTCAGTGGTTCTGGTGCCTGTCTTGCAAGTGCAAGGGCCCGGGTTCGATTCCCCGG
>PVIR01007958.1:41425-58810 GCA_004026965.1 Petromus typicus
AAAAAAAAAAAAAAAAAAAAAAGTCAAAGCATGGGCTGGGGATTTAGTTCAGTGGTTCTGGCGCCTGTCTTGCAAGCGCAAGGACCCGGGTTCGATCCCTGGTTAACCACATACTATACTGGGCATGGAGACTCACGCCCAGCAGCAACCAGTACCACATACCACAGTGCCGGGGAGTGGTGGCTCACGCCTGTAATCCCAGCACTCGGGAGGCAGAGGCAGGAGGATTGCTGTGATGTGAGTTTGAGGCTGAGCTCAGGGCCAGCCTGAACTACAAAGCAAGACCCTGTCTCGAGAAAAAAAAAAAAAAAAGTCAAAGCACATCCTGGAAAAGGTGACACATTTCCAAAAGCCAGTATGCCCCATTCAGAACTTATGCAGATTAGGGGAGTAAGGAGCAGGGAATTAGTGGAGACTGTAACTTGCATTAGAGCAAGGAATCTGGCCTCTTTCCTCACCATTACAAGTTTTATGGATGGAGAAACAAAGGCTCAGAAATGAAAATTGGCAGATGATCACACAAATGCTTAGTACAAGTAAGCCAGGCATAGTGGCGCTCACCTGTAATCCCAGTCCTTGGGAGGCTGAGGTAGGAGGTTAGTTCAAGGCCAGTCTGGGACACCCAGTGAGTTCCAGCCCACCTGACTTACATATTAAGACACTGGCTCAAAGAAACAAACCACAGTGCTGGGGATGTGGCTCAGTGGCGCAGCACCTGCCTGGCAAGCTCAAGGTCCTGAGTTTGATCAACTCCCAGTACAACCAAAACAAACCAGTAAGCAAACAAAATAACAAACAACAACAAAACGGTGAAGAAACAGGGCACAAATGGACATTGCCTAGGCAAGGACCATCCCCCACCCCACCCCTAGCTATCTATTCAATTCCAGATGGTATAGAGAGAGCTCAAGGAATCCACAGATTCCTAGATACCAAATGATAGGTTCCTAGGGGCGCACAAAGGCTCCTAGGAAGAATCAAGGATGTCTGGGGACAAACTGCCCATTCTAGGCAAGAGGAAGAATCAAAGTTCAAAACAGGCAAGGTCAGATTATCACTCAATAACCCTGGACACACAAAAAGGCAACTGAAAAGGGGAATATTTTACCTGCAGCCATAAAACAACTCAGCAGGAGACACTGGTATTTGAACTCAAGCCTGGCCAGCTCCGAAGTCCAAACTTCCTCCTTCAACTCTCCAGACTGTCAACAGGCCCTCTAAAGGCACTCCCACTGAGCTTTTTCACCGCAGCATAGCAGGCCACAAAGACTGCCATCCACCAAACCTGCACAGGTCACTTGTCCTGCCTGCTGAGCCTGCCTCCATGGCTGGGAGAGAAGAGACAGGGAGAAAGAAGGAACCCAGCTCCGCCTCAAAAGACACCCACCATTCACTTACTGTCACCTCCAGGTCCAGAGGACTTCAGACTGAGTTCCCTAAAATCCCAAGGCTAACCTGCACCACCAGCTCATTACCTGAGCATCAAGGACACCAAGGTACACAAAGTACAAGGAGAACCCATTCTGATTCACACAGCAAAATCTGACAGGCCAAGAGATGGAACCCTTCCGCATGACACCCAGGGTCTTCCATCAGCTCCACCTGCATGTGTGCCCCCTTCCCAAAGAGCTCTATGGGGCTCCCACCCTTGGGGTGCGAGCAAACTATCTTTTTCAGAGAGTAGGGTCAGCAAAGCAGCCATGCCTGAGACAGGACAGTCTCACCAGCACCTGGACCCCAGAGCAGCAGCAGGAGTCTTAAAGAGTATAGGTACATCTGCTGAACTCGACCACATCTACCATTCAGATTCCCTCTTAATATCTCCCTCTGCCTAAGGGTCCAACTGGCCTCCGACTACAAATATACTTGGCAGCCATGCGGGGCGGTGCATACCTGTAATTTTAGCACTCAGGGGGCTGAAGGAGGAGGATCCCTGTCAAGTTTGAGATCAGTCTGGACTATACAGTGAGTTCAAGGTCAGCCTGAACTATGTAGCATGTCCCTGCCTCAAAAAGAATAAAAAAATTCAAAAAATGAACCTTTGCTGACACTTTCAGACCAAGACTCGGTGGGCAGAAAGCATCTCCCCTCCTCTCATCCCCAAAAGGTCCCAAGTTAGGCCAAGTGAGGCAGAGACTCAAGAAGTGGACCATTCTCTCCCCTGTAACTAGAAGGTTTCATGAGCCCACAGAGCTTTCCAAGTTCTTAAGTGGACAAGTGTAATGGCGAGACTGTAGGATATAAAGAAGCGGCTTTCTGTGATATCATGACAACACTACCTTCTCTGTCCTGGAACCAGGGGTATATGGCTGTTATTTCTTTCCTGAGATGGAGTGAGACTTGACTTAGACCAGGAGAGAAAAACCTCCCGGTTCTGACCCTGTGATTCCAAATAATTTACTGTCAAAAAGGATGGATGTATGGGCCGGGGATTCAGCTCAGTGGTTCCAGCACCAGCCTTGCAAGGGCAAGAACCTGTGTTCAATCCCCAATAAGCACACAGAATAATGCCAGGCGTGGTGATTCACGCCTACCAGCAATCAGTACCACATACCACAGTGGTGGGTGCCTCTAATCCCAGCACTCAGGAGGCAGAGGCAGGAGGATTGCTGAGTTGAGGCTGAGTTCAGGACGAGCCTGAACTACAAAGTGAGACCCTGCCTTAAAAAACAAACAAATAAAAAAAAAAGGATGGATGTGAAAGGAACAAATAGGAGGTTCCAAGGCTGCCAGTTCCCAGCCACTGTGAAACAGAGATTTACCTGAGTCAAAAGAGAGATGTAGAATTTCCCAGAAGTAGACATGCTCCAACCCCTTCCTGCCTCTAAGAGAAAGGTTTTACCAAAATGAGTTCCAAGCCTAGATTACTTCCTCAGCCCTTGGAAGCACAGCCGAACAGGGTCAGAAATCTTATCCAAGGTCAGAGAAGCCTCAAAATTCATGACTCTAGGACCTCATCTTTCTCCAGAAGGTAGGGGTAGGGGATCTTCTTGGCTCTGACCTAAGGGGGACACAGGTGAAGGAGGCCCAATCTGACCTGAAGAGTCTACAGCCATACCACCCTGAATGCGCCCAATCTCATCTAATCTGACCTGAAGAGCATCTAGGACCTGCTGTCCCATTGTGAGAAAATATCAGCTGCTGTGGTAGGAGAGCCTCCTCATGCCCAAGGCAGGGGGGTATTCAGGCCTCAATCCCTAAGGGCAAGGACCTCTTTCCCTAAGAGAAATAGCTCAGGCCCCTAGAAAGAAAAGCCACACTCTGTTTCTCAGAATCCCAACCTACCCATGTTCCCCAGAGTGGGAATCTGGCCAAATTCATAAAGCAGGAAACTGAACCTTCCTAAAGGTCCCAAGACTGAGGTACTTGTCTGCTGTCTGAAGTGAGATGATTGCCAGTACTCACTGAGCAGATTCAGGTTTTGGATCTCAAAGTGAGGATCAGACCTTGACACTCCTAAGGTAAAATTCAATTGCTCATGTGACAGGGACCCTGTTCCCGAGGGATCCTGCATCCACTGTACAAAGAAACAAGGTTAGGACTCAGTTTTGGTGGTGAGTCTTCCTGTCCCCAAGGGATATCCTAAATTCCTTGAGGAAGTTCAGACTTCATCTACAGAGATGCAGTCCCTGCGATATACATGGGTCTCCTGTCCCTAAGAAAAACCTCAAGTGTTCTTAGCACAGTGGGGCTCAGACATTTAAAGGTAGGGTTGGAGCCCCAAGGAGGCCTCAGACATCACCTATAAAACCCTACACTGCCAATGGTCCCAAGAAGTGGCATACCGACGGCAAGATCATATGCTCCTGACGAAAAGTCCTCGAAGGGCAAACAGAAGCCCTTAGAAAAAGATGGGATGTTAATCCCCAAGGTACATTTTAGTTCTTGTAATTAAGGAAGAAAGGTCTCCAATTCTTGTGGGGTGAGGGTTCTCGGATCCCCAGAAACACTCAAAGACACTAGTCCCTCAGATGAAGGGTTTCCTAAACTCATCTTGCCTAGCCAGGCATGGTGGCACACACCTGTAATCCCAGCACTTGGAGGACGAAGGCAGAAGGATTGTTGTGAGTTCGAGTTCTAGCCAGCCTGAAGTACCTACTGAGGTCAGGGTCAGACTGAACTAACTACAGAGAGACCCTACCTCAAATTAAAAAAAAGGAACTAATCTTGCCTAGAATCTCTGCAATGGGGTGTTAGACCCCTAAAGAGGCTTCAGTCCATAACCCTAACCCTAAGGCCCCACTATACAAAGCTTTGAGTCTCCTTTTCCTGATGAGAAAGGGGAAATGGTTCAAGGTCTTGGTGGGAATTGAAAGGCCAAGAGCCCATCACTCAAAAGCTTAAATTAAGATTCTAGAGAAAGGTTCAGAGCTTTGCCTTCCAAGGAGGGAGATCTGAGGCCAATGACAGGAAACACGGACCCTTGTGTTCTTCCTTGAAGAAAGAAAATGAATGTAAATTATCCAAGTAATCTCTGAGTATTGGTTTTGATACTTGTCCCCAAGGAAGAAACAACCTTATCCCCCAAGAGACACTTTATATCCCTGCAAAGAAGCTCTTTAAATGATATGTGGAAAACCTTCAATTGTAAGAGTGTCAGACCACTGAAGGCAGGTGAAGAACTCTGTGGTCTAACGCTCCACTTTTGAGTGGTTTTGTCATCCTGCAAATGAGAGGAGAGTCACCCTATATGCAAAAGGTCTTCAACTTCTGGAAGGGTTTGAGTTTCAGGAGGATGCTGAGGGCCAATCATTGAAGCTACCATCCTGAGTTCCCTGGAGAGGAAATCTTAGGACTCTTATCCCAGAGAAAAAGGGCGCTCAGGCCACTCAACACAGACCTGAGTGGTTTGGAGAGATCCAAGACTAACAAGATCTCCCTCTCAAGAAGTCCTGCTGAGGCACTAGGGCAATTCCAAATTCTTATAGAGGTCCGGGGGCCTAGAATGCCAACTACTGGCCTTGAAAGAGTCCTCATCCCCATCTTTAAACCTCCCACTTGATCTGTGACCTCCAAACCTCCAATCTTGGGTGAAAGAATACATACAGGGTGTCTCATACCTCTCCCAACCAGAAAACATCAGCCCCCCAGAACAGGGCCTTGGATCAATCGCGAACAGCATTTGTGCGTTCCCTCTTCAGTCTGTGGGTCCCATTTGCCATACCTGTCAAGTCCTTGCCCTATCCTTACCTGCTCAACGGTTGCAGGGTCCATGGCCTCGATGCGTGCTGCAGCTGCTTCATACTCATCCTCACTGTTGTAGCCTGCACCGACCTCCTCACGCTCTGGGCTGCCCCCGCCAACTGCACCAACCCCAGGAGCCTGGCGCCGCCGCTTGCTATGCCCAGGACCAGAGCAGCAGCCGCCCACGCCCACGGCACCGCCCACGCCCACCACCACGCCCGCCGCGCCCACTCCCGCCGCTGCTCCACCCAGCGTGTCACCCGGACCGCCGCCGGGACCACCAGGGCCCCCGCAAGGAGGTGGAGAGGCCTGCTGTGGCCGAGGGCCCGCCACTGCGCCAGCAGGCACCGCCAGCGCCCAGCGGTGAAGAGTGCCCGGAGGCCCCGGTAGCGGGCCCTGGGGTGGTGGTGAAGCCCGGGGACGGGCCCCTACGACGCCCGAATCGCGATCGCGATCTCCCCCACCCACTCCCGTGCTGCCCCCGCCCACGCCCACACCCCCTCCGCGCCGCGGCGCTGGGGGCAGCGGCCCGGGCGGCGGTGGATCGTTGGTGGGGTCGGCATCGGGAGGCGGCGGCTTCTTCTTGGGGAGAATAGTCATGGCGGCACTGGCGAGTACCCCCCTCGGCAAACCCGTCGCTAGGCACGCCGGGAGAGAACCCGGATAGGGGGAGGGCTACGGTAGTGCGCGAAGCACGACGGGAAGAGCGAGCCCCGGATAAAGAGACCGGGACACCGGTTCCAGAACACTCGGCGGTAAGCAGGTCACACCCGGGAGAACAAGATGTGAAGTCCAATAGGAAGGCACCGCAGCGAGTTTGTATCCTTCTCTGCAAGTCCAGCAAGTTTATTATCTCATTCCGGCCTTCTGTTTTAAAGGAAACAGAACCAAAACAACTACCTCCTCGCCCCGCCCCCTCGCAGGTTCTTGAACTACCGGGTGGGGTTCCAGACCGCCGCGCATGCGCCAGGCCAGAACCCCGCCCCTCTCCCGGAAGTGCGTGGGCAAAACCGCCGCCGCCGCCACAACAATTGCAAACACCAACCAATGGAAGAAGTTGTGTGGGTTCCTGATGACGCGTAGAAGCCAATCAGAGGCGAGCGCTCGCCCTTCGGTGCCCTCCGTCTCAAATATCAATGTCGGCAATCTAGTTCCCAGTTTTTCTTTTCCGTGCCGTCCTGTTCGCGTATCTCCCCGAGGTCCTGACTTGCGAGCGTAGATGCAGCGAAAAGACAGCGTGATCTGTCCTACGCACGATTAAGATGCTTTCCCCCCAAGCTCCCAACTTGAACGCAGTCAGCCGGACTAAACTGGGAAATACCAACACTCTGTAAGCATTGCATTCACCTGTACCGCCAGTTCCTGCCCCACTCATCAGCCAATACCCTTCCGCTAAGAGGCGGCCGCTGCTTGACCCGGCAACTAACTGTGTTCTGCAATGATTGGTCAAAAGATTCAGTCACTCATATCAGACAAGCCAATGCTGGGAGAGATGTTCACCGTGGGGAAAGTGGGAGTTTGGGAAATATACACGCCTTCTCTGGCACCTCCGCCCTCTCGCCCTCAAATTGACCTCCTGTCCCTAAGGATAAAACCAGGCGCACCTGAGCTGGCTTTGTAAATTGTTTTCTAATACCGAGTTGGCTTAGGTCCAGCGAACGTGTATTTTGTCACCCTTCAGTCTCTTACAGTGAGGTTAGCAAAATCGCTATTAAAGGGCAAAGCATTACTAACTCATGCTAGTTTTGCCCTTCCTGTCTGAGCGGTCTTTAGCAGGTCATTTAATACCCATTTTATCCTCACTTTCTGCCATTCTGTAAAATGGCAGCAATTCGAATTGGAAGATCAGAGATGAATGGCCGTAAGGAAGTGCTCAATAATTTAATCTGCATAGTGGTGCAGAGGAAGGAGGCTAGGCTTTGGAGCCAGGAAAACCTAATTTCCAGGCACAGACGGACTCTTAGGACTTAGTGCGAATAGTTGTGTCTCTTTTGAGATTAGCCCTGTGTAAAAGGGGCTCATGTCTGCCCTCGGAATTGTTACAGGGGTCAAATTATCTCCTAAACTAAGAAAGTGCTGTGAGACGTGAGGGCTTCCTGCCATTTTTAGAAACCAAGCTACACACCAGAATGACTGAAAAAGGTCATCAGAAAGTATTTGACTTTCTTTTCGGTACTAGGGATCACACTCAAGACCTTGTGCTTGCTAGGCAGGCAGGACACTACATACCTGACCCTATGAGAAGAAAGTATTTCAATGCTGCCCGAAAGTCTGCCTTCAGGTGCTGAGTCTTAACTAGTTTTTCCCTTGAAGGCATTAGTAATAAAGGTGGCATAGTGGTATTTTTCTTGAACATCTGGCCAGAAACATCATCCAAAATTGAACTCATGATAATATTTGTGGCTTTCACCCCATTTACTACCCTATTTGCCTTTTGAGGTGTACTATACTAACAGCTTTGAGGCTTTTTTTTTTTTTTTTTTGAGACAGAATCTTACTACAGCTCAGCTGGCCTGGAACTATGTAGGCCAGCCTAGCTTCAAACTCTTGGTGATCCTCCTGCTTCAACCTCCCTTTAACAGTGAATAGCACCCCCAGCTATCACTGCCTAAACCAGGAACCTGGGAGTAACCTTGACTGTTCTTTCTCCTCTGAATCTCACAAGCCTGTCAGTTCCAAATCTTGCCCATCTACCTCCTAAATCCCCCCCCCACCCCACCCCAACAAACATTTGGGACTGAAGGCCTTAGCATTGAATTACTTTCCCAGGCTTCTTTATTTTTCAGACAGGAACCTGTCAAATTGCCCAAGTGAGACTCCAACATGCAGTCCTCATGCCTCAGCCTCCCAAGTGCTGGGATTACAATCGCACATCATCACTTCTAGCTCTCAGATCTCTTGACTCTCCCAATTCTACTCTCATCACCCTGGTCCAAGCTACCATTCTCTACTAACAGGATCACAAAAGCTTCTTGACTGCTCTTTATCCAGGATTGTTTGTAATTTCACTTTCTGTATCCAGAATAACCCTGCTGAAGCCCATCCTCCTCGACTTCTGTTTCTAACCTTCAGAGGTCCATTATTTTTAGGATGAAGTCCCAAACCTGCCTCCCAGCTGCCAAGGCCTTTTGCGATCTGGCCTGTCTTTTCTTTCCCTCCACTCCCCCCAGCCTCACTGCCTTCCCCAGCTCAGCTGAACTACTTTCAGTTCCCAAAGGCCCTGAGCCTGCTCTCTAACCTCCAGATCAGTGTATGTGTTGTTCCCTCTTTCTACACTTTCACATTTTCAGCCTTTTGTCTTTTGCCTGGCTGACTCTAGCTCCTTCCTTGTGTGTTGGCCAGATTAGGTTCCCTGCCATCTACATGGTTCTATAATGCATCGATCTTGGTTCTACCTCACTATGTTGTAATTGCTTAATTGTCTGCCTTTCATGCTCAACTCTGTATATCAAAGGCAAGGTCAATGATGGGCAGTTAATAAATATTTGATGAATAAATGAATTATTGTCTCCACAGATTAGCACCTTGACGAAAGAAAAAGTGAGTGATTCTTTCACTGGAGGAGACTGTAACAGGTTAGCCTGACTCTTTCTTGTTGCTCTACAGAGTTCAATCACACACTAGCCAAGTGTACACAGTAGCCCAGGAGAGGAAGCAGAGATGTCCAGAAGGCAGGGGACTTGACCCCCCCCAAAAAAAAAACGCTTAAATTTTGAGACAGGGTCTCATTGTAGTTCAGGCTGGTCCTGAACTCACTGTGTAAAAGCCTGTGTTAAAACCTCCCTTTAACAGTGAATAGCACCCCCAGCTATCACTGCCTAAACCAGAAACCTGGGAGTCAACCTTGACTGTTCTTTCTCCTCTGACTCTCACAAGCCTGTCAGTTCCAGGCAAGCCTCAAACTCACAGCAATCCACCTGCCTCTGCCTCCTGAGTGCTGGGATTACAAGCGTGAGCCACTACACCCAGCACTGTGGTATGTGGTTACTGGAGATCAAACTCAGGACCTTGTGCTTGCCAGGCAGATGCTGGAATCACTGAGCTAAATCCCCAGTCCAAGAGATGCTTTTATTAGGGTTAAATATGGAGTTGTTTGCTGTCTGTCAGGAAGCCTGACTTTACTCTAACTGCATACTCAGGCATGGTGGCACGTGCTGGTAGTTCCTCACTTAGGAGGACTTAGGCTAAATCAGGCGGATCCCTTGAGCCTTGGAGTTCAAGACCAACCTGGATGACAAGGAAAGAGCCCATCACAAAAACTAACTAAAATGTGTGTTGTTTTGAAGCTTGGCTTGCCCATGTATGAATGAGAGAGCGGGAGCAGATGCTGTTCAGGGGCAATGCCTGAGGGCCCCTGGCCTACCTAGCTATAGATTCAAGTCTTCAAATCACGTCTTGTATTCCTCCTAGATTCTCATCTTTCAGAATACATCAGGAACCATCCATCTCCCCTTGCCTGCCCTCCTGCACTTCCTCAAAGTATGACTGGCCCTTTGTCTACCCTGGCTCTACCACAGTTGAGAACAAAGTGTACTCAAAACACTCAGCCCAGCCCAGCCCCCAGGCCCCCAGAGTCAGGAGGTGCTCAGTCCTCATCTCTCCTCTCAGGTTTTATTGACTGATGGAAACTACATCATTGTCAGCTGCCAGCTCCACAGGGACGGTGCTAGGGACAGGGAGCCTGAGAGGCCCAATTTCAGTCTGAGACGAGAGCTCTGGAAGGTGACCCAAGAGGGAGAAGAGGAGAATATGTGAAAAGGAGCTGTAGGGGAGGAGAAGGTGATCAAGAAGTTCATTCTCCCTCGTATACCTCCCAGAGTTTAAGAACAACCCAGGCTTCGGCCCATGACACTTCTAGACTCCCACCCAAGAACATCAACTTGGCCCACGATCTGTAAACTCAGCTCAGCTCTTCAGGCTCCCAGGCTCTTATCTCCACCAGTCCAGACTCCAGCCCAGCCCAGAAAGGAAGCAAACCACAGGAGAAGAGAGGAGGAGTAGTTAGAAGTGGCCCATCTGATTAGGGCAAATGTAAATGCTGCAGCAAACTGGTCAGAGGCTTTGTATATTGTCACGGCAGTAGCTGCTATTGCTATATGCTGGGGCCCCAGCAGAGGACAGGGTGGCAGGGACCCATTTCCAGCAGCCAGGGCAGGAGGTGGTGGTGTTTGTGCTATCTGTGTGTTGGGAGAGGCAGCCTGACCCCTTGGCCAAGGCCTGAGGCGGGGTGGGAGCAGCATAGGTTACTGCTGAGGCCACAGCCCATGAAGCCCATGATTGCATTTCAAGCTTCAGAATCTAGGAATTGCTGGGCCTGGGATGGGAGGGTATACCTCTTCCTAGAGGCCAAACCTTTTCTTAGCCCCCAAACTCCCACAGCCCTGCCAGAGAGAAGAAATGTTAACTCTCCTCACCAGGCCAGAACTCAGGTATCAGAAGGGAGCTTTACCTACTTCTGAGGGCCCAGGGGGAAGAGCATGCAGGAGGCCAGCTGGGAGAGAGGGGCCAGTCCCAGTGTGCTGGGGCAAGGAAGCCAGGGGTCCGTGGAAGCCCAGTGCTCCAGCTCCCACCAGGACTCCTGTCTATGGGGACAGTTTCCCACTCCCTGACTGTTTTCCCCCAAATGGGTCATTTCACAAAACTCTATTGCATAGTTCTTGGCAGAGGGCAGAGGAGTCCCTCAGGCCTGCTCCTCTCTGCCTCCTCAAAATATGGCTTTGGAAAGGAGTACCCAAGAATGAGGAGGGCCCTCTAGAATGGGCAGGCCTGCCCCTCACAGGGAAGAGATCTTGACGGTCTCGGGGAGGAGGCAGGGGGTACCCAGGCTGGAGTTCCTGAGGGTGCTCCTGGCCCTGCCACTACTGCTGCCACCACCACCAGGGGAGGATGGTTGGCTCTCATCTGGTGTGTTGGCAGGAGGGGTAGGGATACTGATAATGGCGGCCACGAAGTCCCGGCTGTCACAGTTCAGGTCAAGGCTGTCATGGGGCTTGGCATTGAGGCTCGAGCGGCTGTGGACAGGATGGGTAAGACAGAAGACTTTTAAAAGATCATCTCGTTACTTCCCATACCAATCCCAGCCTTTACTGAGCACCTACTGGGTCTGTGGACGTGTGCTTGGTGTCCCCCTGTATCTTCACTGATATGGAGAGTAAGGGCTCTGAGTCAGCTAGTCCTGGGTTCAAATCCAGGTCCTACTTTTACCACATGCAACCTCTCATCTGTAGCACAGGAATAACAATATTCCTTATTTCATAGAGTTTTTGTGATTAAACAAGACAATATGTAATACAAAGGGCTTAAAGTAGTACCTAAGACATGATGAGTAGGTGTGCATGCATGCACTCACGCGCGCACGTGCGCGCACACACACACACACACACACACACACACAGGTTTTGTTTTTTTGGTGCCAAGAACTGAACCCAACAGCTCCCAAATGTAACTGAGCCACACCTCTAGCTCGCACAGGAGGTTTTTTTTTCCCTACTGTTACTCCTACCAGTGCCAAAGTCCTCCCAGTAGTCTATTCTAGGATCTCCAAAACCATGCCTCACTCCTTTTGGACTTTCCAGCCTACCCCTCTGGCTCTTGTTGACTCCACTTCACTCACCATAGCATCCTCGCTGTTTCTGACGCAGAAAGCGGCCTCATGGCATTCACATGGACTCTCTGCTCTGCCTACAAAACTCTCTCTAGTTACCTGCATGGCTCACTTCCTCCGCCTTTTTCAGGATTCAGCTCAGATCTCAGTAAAGCTTTTCTTGACCACACTATTAAAATAGTATCAGAGCTGGGCATGGTGGCACACACCTGCAATCCCAGCACTCTGTGAGGCTGAGACAGAAGGATCACAAATTCAAGCTCAGCTATGGCAATTTAGTAACTCAGATAGACTCTATCTCAAAATAAAAAATAAAAGATTTAGCTCAATGTTCCAGCCCCTGCCTCACAAGCACAGGGTCCTGACTTTAATCCTCCAAATAAATAAATCAATGAATAAATAAGGGCTAGAGATATAGTTCAAAGCAAACTTCCTGGGTTCAAACACAAGTACCAAAAAACAAAAAATAAAATAAAATCGCCTCAAGATGGGGCTGTGGTAGAGCACTTGCCTAGTGTGTATAAGGCCCTGGGTTCTAACCTTAGTACAATAATATTTTTTTTTGTAGTTCAGGCTGGCCCTAAACTCACTATGTATCCTAGGCCAGCCTCGAACTCACAGCAATCCTCCTGCCTCTGCCTCCTGAGTGCTGAGATTACAAATTTGAGTCACCACACCCAGCATTGTGGTATGTGGTACTGATTGATGGTGGGCATGAGTCATCACACCTGGCATTGTTGTATGGGTTACTGGGGATCAAACTCAGGACCTTGTGCTTGCAAGGCAGGCACCAGAACCACTGAGCTAACTCCCTGGCCCAATAATTTTTTAATAATAACATATATATAAAAAAAACTATCAGGCCGGGGAGTTAGCTCAGTGGTTCCAGTGCCTGTCTTGCAAGCGCAAGGGCCCAGGTCGATTCCCTGGCAACCACATACCACACTCGGTGTGGAGACTCACCCCAGCAGCAATCAGTACCACATACCACAGAGCCGGAGGTGGTGGCTCACACCTGTCATCCCAGCACTTGGGAGGCAGAGGCAGGAGGATTGCTGTGATGTGAGTTGGAGGCTGAGCTCAGGGTCAGCCTGAACTACAAAGTGAGACCCTGTCTCAAAAAAAAAAAAAACTAGCATCAGGGGTGGTAGTAGACACCTATAATCCCAGTACTCAGGCGGCTGAGACAGGAGGATTGCTTCGAGTCAAAGGCCAGATATAGCTATATAGTGAGTTCAAAGCCAGTCTGAACTATATGGTGAGACTGTCTCAAAACAGAAAACATTAACAACAAAGCCAGCATCAACCCTGGCTCTGTACTCTCTGGTTGCCATCTTTGATTTATTTTTCTCCTTAGTGCTTACAAATGTTTGACATAAGCCAGGTCTGGTGGTATATGCCTAGAAGGCCAGTACTCTGAGAGGCTGACACAGGATGATTGCAATTTGAAGCCTAGTCAGAGTAACTTATAACGTAGAAACATACCATTGCAAGGTAAAAAATAAAGGGTTGGGGATGTAGCTTACTGTGATTTCTATATATTCTGTTATTGCTGCATCCCCAAAGCCTACAACTCTGCCTGGCATACAGTAGGTGAGCAATATTTTTTTTCCTAGACACAGGGTCTCACCATCATTCCTGGGCTGGACCCCAATCTCTCTGCTCAAGTGATCTTTCTGCTGTAGCCTGGAAGTCGCTGGAATTACAGGTATTAGCCACTGTCCCTCCTTGTTGTTTAATATTTGAAAGAACAAATGAAGAATGAGAATAGGGTATGATGGTACATGTCATTAATTCCAGCACTCTAGAAGGCTGAGGCAGGAGGACTGCAATTTCAAGCCTACCCTGGGCAACTTAGTGACTTAGCAAAACCCTGTCTCAAAATAAAAAATAAAACTGGATGCAGCACAGTGTGAACGCCCTGAGTCCAATCCTTAGTAACACATACCGCCCCCCAATACACACACACACACACACACACACACACACACAGAATGGAATGTTCCAGACACAGTAAGCCCATCCTCCTGCAAGGAGGAGTTTGAGTTTCAGCTTGACTTGTTAGGTCTGGACTCTTGAAATCTCAGACCCGCTGGTCCAACCTCTGTACTTCCCTAGCTGTGTCTAGTGAGGGGGGATGGGTGCTTACCTCTGAGGGGCAGGGCTCCTACGCAGCCCTGCCAGCGTGTCTAGCTCCTGCATGCTGCCTCGGCTGACAGAGGCAGTGGAGTTGGCAAGGCGGATGGCTCGGCGCTTGGTCCTCCGAGGGCAGCAAGATGATAGCAGGCTGCCAGGCCCCACTGGCTGAGAGGACACAGAGGTGCTGCGGCTGGTGCAGCCGCCCAGTGAGACGGCTCCCAGGGCCTCACTGAAGGTCAGCTCATCTGTGAACTCATGGCACTGTGGGCAGAAAGGAGGCAGGGTCACAGGGTGCTCCATGGGCTCTAATCCCACCTGCAGCCTTTGCCTAGGATGCTTCTTTCTAGAGGTTGCTCTACCTTTCTTTCCCTTCCCTTGCTTTCCCTTCCCTTGTTCATTCTTCAAGGCTGAGCCTCTTTTCAGAAGCCCCATATGGTATCTACAAGTTTGAAAATTTTGTTTGCGGTACTGGGTATTGAGCTCAGCCTTAAGAATGATAAGCAAACAGTCTACTACTAAGCTACATCCTGTCTTTTTTTTTTTTTTTTTTTAGGGTCTTGTTAAATGACCAGGATCACCTGGAACTTGCAATTCTCTTGTCTCAGCCTCCTAAGTAGTTGGGGTTAGAGGTATGAGCTACCATGCTGAGAGCGCGCTCCCATCTCAGGGAGGGGCTGGCTTGGTAACAGGGGGACCCCTCTCTCCTGTCATGCCACTGCTCAGATCTCACCGTTGTCTTCTCCAGACAGTGCAGCAAATGGTGATGCTGCTGCTCAAAAGCGGAACGGTTCCTGGCACACAGCGCCTGTCCTTCTCCACTGCCGCTGTCCTGGAGCAAACAGAGCAGGAGATCAACATCCTCCTTCCCCATGCCTGACCACCTCAAACTCCACTGCAGGCCATACCCACCTCTAGGCCCCCATTCTGCTTGTACTGCAGGAAGGCATTGGTGGTACCACTTTTTGCCAACCGGATCCTTGCCAACCGTACCTTCTACACAAAAAAGAGACACAGGGTTAGGGGAGTGAAGCCAAGAGGAACTTGGCCCGGAGTCTGAGGACTGAGAGGTGCTCAGAGGGAAGATGCATTTTACCTGCTGTGCTCGGCGCTTGTCAGCACGCTGGTTCTGGTGGTAGATGCGGCTAAAGTTGGAAACGATGACTGGCACAGGCAGGGCAATGACCAAGACGCCACTGAGTGAGCAGATGGACCCGAAAATCTTGCCAGCAATGGTGCTGGGCACCATATCTCCATAGCTTGGGCATGGGGGAGGCAGGCCACAGTCAGGAGAAGTGCCCACCCATTTCAAATTCCCCACTCCACCCCATCCAACCCCCAACTCGCTCCATGAGCCAAGGCAGGCACTCATCCTCTCAGCCTCAGTTTCCAGCTCTGCAAAAGTGGAGAGTGACCTCTGCGGGCAGCAATGACTTCTCTCTCGAGTCAGATGAGAAATGGGACCGGCCTTCAGGAACCTTTCCCATTTGCTTTCTCCACCTGAGCTAAGCACTGGGCTTCTGAGTCAGCTTGAAATCTATTAATACCTACCAGAGGGGAAAAGGAGGAAGTCCTAGGCAGTAAATATAGGCTCCTAGAGAGAAAGGTCCCCTGCCACACGCCAGTTGAGGGGCTCTGCCTCCCAGGAGGAGCATTCTGCTGGTTCTGCCTGCCTCTGATTACTAGGTAGAATACCCCATTCGTCCCTCAAAAAAGCCTCGAAACTATCCTCATATGAAAAAGGGAGAGGCTCCTCGAAACTCTCTGCCTTCCTATATGTCATGGTCCTTCCCATGGCGCTGGCACAAAGCCAACCTCAGAGGGCAAACAGAGCTTCCATGGTTGACTTGGCCAGGATCACACAGCACACTTTTGCTCTAACCCCAGGACCAGTCAGCTCCCCTCCACACAAGTGCAGCCTCTGCTGTCTTCAGCTTCCAGCTCTTTGCTCAAGCTGTGCCCTAGGATGGCTCTTCCTTATTTCTGTTTTGACTCATTTAAAACATTCAAGAGTCTGCTGTGAAGTCTTTCCAACTTGGCCATTTCTGGCTTTCTGATGTGTCATCTCAGACTGTCTCAAGTATGAGGCATGGGCAGCCATCCACACTCACAGGCTTGCTGTGAGCACTGAAGAGGGTAGAAGGCATCAGAATACTCAGTGCCAACTCACTGTTAGGGCTCAATATTTGTTTGTCAATCTAATCCTGAACCTCCAACCAAAATTAATTTCTATTCCTTAGAAACCCCAAATCAATTTTTCTCTACCTCTGTCAGTAAGTAGGGCCAATTCATTCAGCCACTCACTCAACAGATACTGAGCACCAAGAGCATGCTCTATTTAATTCCAGTGATGGAAACTTGGAGAAGGATAACAGTATCAGCTCTAGACAATGTCTTTTTTGTTGTTGTTATGCTTTTTTCATTGTTGTTGTTGTTGAGGCAAGGTCTCGCTTTGTAGTTTAGGCTTGCCCTCCTCACAGTGATCCTCCTGCCTCAACCTCTTGGGTGCTGGGATTACAGCCATGTGCTACCACACTTAGCCTTTCTGGTTTCTTGAGAGGTCTCACTATGTAGTTTAGACTGCCTTGAATTTGCTGTGCAACCCAGGTGACCTCAAATTCACATTCTTCCTGCCTCAGCCTCTTGAGTGCTAGGATTACAGACATACTCAACTAGACAATGGCTTTAAGAATACAGCCAGGTGGGGCCGGGGATTTAGTTCAGTGGTTCTGGTGCCTGTCTTGCAAGCGCAAGGGCCCGGTTCGATTCCCCGGTAACCACATACAATATTGGGTGTGGAGACTCACACCCAGCAGCAACCAGTACCACATACCACAGTGCCGGGCGTGGTGGCTCACGCCTGTCATCCCAGCACTTGGGAGGCAGAGGCAGGATTGCTGGGATGTGAGTTTGAGGCTGAGCTCAGGGCCAGCCTGAACTACAACGCGAGATCCTGTCTCAAAAAAAACCTAAAAAAAAAAGAATATAGCTAGATGTAATAGCACACACCTATAATCCCAGCATTCAGGAGGCTAAGGCAGGAGGAGTGTCTCGAATTCGAGGCTGGCCCGGGCTACACAGTGAGTTCAAGGCCAGCCTAAACTACAGTAAGATTCTGTCAAAAAAAAAAGCCCAGAAAAAATGAGAATTAAGTTGTGTCATATACTGGTACAAATTCTCGTTGTTGAGTGCAATCATGATGTGTGTATATAATGTACCAATAAAGATTTGAATTTTTTAAAAAATGCCCAACCTGCCGGGGAGTTAGCTCAGTGGTTCCGGCGCCTGTCTCGCAAGCGCAAGGACCCGGGTTCGATTCCCCGGTAACCACATACCATACTGGGCGTGGAGACCCACACCCAGCAGCAACCAGTACCACATACCACAGTGCCGGGCGTGGTGGCTCACGCCTGTAATCCCAGCACTCGGGAGGCAGAGGCAGGAGGATTGTGATGTGAGTT
>PVIR01007959.1:0-58613 GCA_004026965.1 Petromus typicus
TACTTACTATAAATTTGTGATTAGATTATAATGGGAGAAATATTGGTCTGAAAAAAAATGAACAATAATATGAAATTAACTATTAGCCTTGGAACAATTGGTACTATCTATAGATGTCTCACAAAAAAATGACTTTAAAAATTTGAAGAAATTTTAGGGTAGTTTGTGTCAATCAGATTAATTTCAGTGTAGAATATTCCGATACTAAGAATAGAGAAACTAAAATTTTATCACTTTATTCTTTTATTTTATTTTTTAATATATATTTTTATTCTTTTATTTTCATGTGTTATTATCAATTTAGATCTATATTAATGATTTAAAGAAATTTAAAAGCTGTTAATCAAAATATTCTTCATCTGACAAGAGATGAGATATACTTATTAAAAGAAGATAGTATTTTATTATGTGAATTGCAATCAGAGAAAGAAATCAGATATTTACTTCATTTTTGAGAAAAACAAAAGACAGGCATCATTTTGCCCAGGATTAAGAAGATTTCATTAAGTACAAAAGGAAGAAAGAAAATATGTATAAAAATGTATGAGTCCCAGTATGTTTGAAGTTCAACGAATTTTTCTGAAAATGACAAAGGAAAACTGGACTGCAAAAACAAAATCCATGGATGAGATGAGCAGTGGAATTTCATGTGATAAGAGAAATAAAACATGGGTTCCCAGCACCTAGAGATTATTCATATCTTTATACTTCCAGCTTATACATCTTATTTTGTACAATAGACATACTTTGTAATAAGATCAAATTTAGGCTATGGATGTGATGACATAATTCTAGACTACCTAGTCATCCAAAATGCAATCACAAAGAATTTTATAAAGGTTCATAAAGGGAAATATTTAGTACAAAAACAGAAAAATTTTATCATACAAGTGAGAGGCTGGAGTAATACATGGGGAAAGTTATAAGGTAACAAAAAGTAATCAATCTCCAATAAGCCAAGAAGACCAGGAAAAACAAGGAAAGTTATTCCTCCCTACAGCTTTCACAGGAATCAGCCTTTTTGACACTGTGATCAGACTAGTAAGACACTGTAGACTTCTGGACTACAGCCTGAGATGCTAGATTTTAGTTATCCACCTTAACATTTTAGTCATTTGCAAAGATGAGTGTAAGAACCTAGTCCATTCCACAAGAACTGATTTCCACATACACGGAATAAGGCTGTAAAGGCTGATCACCACATGCTAAAGAATCTCAGGGAATAAGAATGTGGGCTGGAGAAAATGAGGAGTGGAAAAGAAATTTGTTACAGTCCTTGGATCCACAAACCTCATATGTTATCATTGTAACCTAAGAAATCTAACAGCAAAAGTGGCTTACCTCCTCCAAACACTTCAGTCAATTTGAAATATCTCAGGGAAAAATAAGAATTATTTATATGATGTCAAACTTGGAGTCCTGGACACTTATCCAGTTTTTTTTTTCTGTTTAAAAAAATCTAAAATGAACTTATTTACACGATAGGCATTTTCTTTTTACATTTCTGATGCATGTAATTATATGAGCATGTCATCACAAGAAAAATATTATTAAACTGTGATCCATAAACTATTATAAATAAATTATATTCTAATTAAAATATATATGTGAATTTTCTGATTTTATATGATGTTAATGAAATTATAAAATTATTTTTGTTGTGGATGTGATAAAATTAGAATTATTTGTTCTTCTCAGAGCAAATTATCCCCCATCTTTCAAGTGCAATGGATTACAGATAATGGAAATGAGTCACTTATTAAAAAAAAAAGAAAGATAATCTACCTTGCGTAGTTTAATTTAAATAAGATTAAATAAGTCAGAATTTGATCAAAATAATGAAAAATAGGCAGATTATATCTCTTTATATATGTATATATATATATTTATATTTGACACAAGATTGATGAAACATAGACAGAAATTTTAAAACTGAATATTAGAAAAACAAACACTTCAACCAAACTTGGAGACAATATCTGAAGAGATATCTCACATATAAAATTTGCAGATGGTAAGTAAGCATAGAAAAATATGCTAAAATGATACATGACTGAGAAAATATGCTCAGCATTAAATTACTGCAAATTGAAATAATAAACTACCACTACAAACTTATTATAACTGTTAAAATCCAAAATGACTATTACATCAAATATAAATAAGGATCTAAAACAAGATCTCTCTTTCATTTATGATGAGAATGGGAAAATCATAGAAGTCTATTAAAAGATAGACTCTTTTGTTCTTACCAAGTTAAACTTAGTCTTCTAATAGCATTATTATAAGATTCAACTATCTCCTTCTTTCATAGTTACCTAAGTGTGTCAAACATTTATGATCACACATAAATCCACAATAGCTCAATATCTGAAGTAACCAAGATATTCTTAAGAAGCTAAATGTCTTAGATAGTTGTCCAAAGCATATGAAGGCTTATTGTTTAATGATTAATGAGGGATTGAGCTACAAAGACCTGAGAAGACATTAAATGTGTATTGATAAGTAAAAGAAGTTAGGTATAAGACGGTACTAAAACAGTCTGTTGATATAACATCCCACAGAAGGCAAAGCTAAAGGGATGGTTACACATATCAGTGATTTCCGGGCCTAAGACCAGCAGAGCAGATCATGTGCTTGAACACAGGTTTTAACTGGTGATAGAATTCTGTATAACATTCAGGTAGTTACATGGCATATGTTTGCTGACTTTCACCAAGTACACAATACAAAGAGTCAGCCTAAGGTAAAAACTATGAACTGGAGTTACTAATGTATCAAAATGGCCTCATCAGTTCTAGGAAATGTTTTATATGGCTGCAAGATGTTAGTAACAGAGACACAGCATAAGTGAAGGCAGACAGGATGTGAGGGAACTCTCACCACCAATTCTTTAATCAGCCTGAAGTTTCTTTAAAATATAGGCTCCTTTAAAGGTTAAAAATCTGTCAAGATATTTACTCACACAAGGTGCAGGTCTAAACATGCTGCATAACCAACTTTTCTTAGAACCAGAGCTAATTTAAAGAAATATGGCCCTGGTATTTTTTAATACATGACTTTACCAGCTATCTTTAAATTTTTGAAAATGATTGATATTTACAATTGACTTACTACATCAATGTGGATATTTGGAAGGTGTCCAAAATTTACCAAGGATACAAAAAGTTAGGTTAAACTCTTGTTGGAAGAGACAACTACTCTTATTTTATTTTCAGAAATATCAATCAAATGTGGCACAAAAGGAGATTTTATTTGTTGAAATGTAAAGTATATTTGGGTAAGTTGATATTGTTGAATATTCAAATGTTGCTCTCAGAGAGCTCTCCTTATTATATCCTTCAATCACCTTTATTGTTGTTAAATAATAATCAAGGTTTATATTATTTGAAATGTCTCGTTAGTGAAATGAAGTAAAGAAATTCAACAGATACTAGTATTTTTAAAAATTTTTCATTTTTGAGTCTTTATTCAATTTTGAGGTATTTTGTGTTTGTTTTTGATTTTTGTCCTTTGTTCATGTTGTGAGATAAAAGTTCTAATTTCATTCTTTTCCATATAGATATCTAATTTCCAAATAGCATCTACTGAAAAGACTGTGTATATTTGTAATGTGTTTTTTTTTTTTTTTTGAAGTATTTGTTGAAAGTCCGTTGGTTGTAGTGTGGGACTTTGACTCTGGGTTCTCTGTTTAGAAATTGTGGTCAGAGGAGAGAGTAGAGCGTGGTTACCCAGGGCACAGTGATTGTGGGGAGATTTGGTCAGAGTTCAATATTATACTTGGCTAGAAGTAAATTCAAGAGCTACATTACACAGTTTGTTGACTATGATCACCCCGGATAACAAACTGTGTCCTTGAACAAGATACTAAGACTGTATGTGAAGTGTTCTTACCACATACATACACATACACACACACACACACACACACACACACACACACACACACACACACACACCAAAACCAAAAAAAACCAAAACATGAAGTTAATATAGCTTGTTCAGCTAGATTTGTTTATTCCACGGTGAATATATTTGATAGTTAAATATAAATTGTACACAATATACATGTAAAATTTTTTAAACTAGCAAAATGATGGAAACAAGGAAGGAAGGAAAGAATTAAGTCAAGAAAGAATAAAATGGAAGGAAGGAAGAAATGGAAGAAAGGAAGGAAATAAGAAGGAAGGAAGTGGGAGAAATTCAGTGTCTGAATCAGCAGGCACTGGAAAGTTGCAGTGACTTTTCCTAAGAATGTACAAAAAAAAAAAAAAAAACATTTTCTGAATATTTGAGAAAAATAACTGTATCCAAAACACATTTTCCCCAAAATATCACATTTTCAAATAGCACTATGCAGGGTGTAAGAAAAGCTTTTCCAAGTTTCCATATTAACATTTCTACATCATTTCATCCTCAAAAGAAATTATACATAACAATTAACTTGCTCATTCAACTCTCTATTTCATTTAATATCTAGTCTGTGGTTGTTTTCTTGTTTTATGGAATAACTGACCATTTATAAATGGCTAGTTTTTGTACTACAAAGATAAATAAAAAATATATTAAAGAGGTAAAAGTTGGATTTATCTCTCTACTATTTATATTAGCTTTACTCCCTGCACTGCAAAATCATTGACACCCATTAATTAATTGACCATGAAGAATAAAACTGTTCAATTCATGGCAGCAGAATGCAGAGGAAAAACCATGAGCCAGAGGGTGAAATCGCCCTCAGAATCCATACTTCTAGCGCTCCATCTCTCTGACTAGGCCACACTTTGCTTGCATCCTTGTCAGCTACGATCTCATTGGTGGATTCATATACTATGAAAACATCCACTCTTGAAAGCCCTATGTCTAAACATCAGGGTTTTAGGTGAAATTTAGAATCCAAACCAGAAAGATACTTGTCAGTAAAAGTCAGACAAAAATACAATAAAGCCATATATTAATTCAAGTTCTTTGACTGAAAGTGAGTATTTTGTGGTTTGGTCTTTTCCATATTCATTCATTCATATTGTGCTCTGAATTGTGAAATTCCAGCAGACAGAGGCCAGTGTGTCTGCCTGGAGTATTTCCTGTGACATCTGTGACATCTATGATGATGTGGGATAATTTTCAGAGAAAATTTAATGGAAATGAAATGTTTATTTATGTTTTTGTTAATAAGATCAACCCTAGCATTTTATATTTATAATCCTATATTTACTTATCTACTCATTAGCTCACTAAAATATTTCATTTGTGTTTATATTCTAACAATGTAATTTTAACATATGTATTTTGTATGCGTAAATGTATATATATATATATATATATATATATATATTTTTTTTTTTTTTTTTTTTGAGACAAGGACTTGCTTTGTAGTTTAGGCTGGCCATTAGCTCAGCCTCAAACTCACATCATAGCAATTCTCCTGCCTCTGCCTCCCAAGTGCTGGGACAACAGGTGTAAGCAACCATGCCCGGCACTATGGTATGTGGTTCTGATTGCTGGTAGACATCTGTCTCCATGACCAGTATTGTTGCATGTGGTTACTGGAAATCGATCCCTGGCCCTTACACTTGTAAAACAGGTGCTGGAACCACTGAGCTAAATCCTTTGCCCCTATATATTTCTATTAAGGATAAAAGATGCAAAATTATTGGCTAAAACTTATTGCATAAGCCAACTTCTTAAAGTAGTACATAAAATGCAATTCTGAATTATATAAATTTACACCTTCTAGAAACTAGATGAATTCTTCTATCTTGGTGATTTTCACCTTTACATTTATTTACTAATAAACTTTCAAAAATAATTTTCATAACATGAACCAGGGTTTTATAAAAATAAAATTCAATCAGTAGTAATTTTTAAGCTAAAAGAAATTGTTACAATTTAAAGTTACATACATTATTTCATTATCTTAAATTATTTTAAGCCCATGAGAATATTCAGTAATATTTTGATGCATTTCTTCCAAACATGTAACATGTGTATATTAAACATACACTGTATGCCTTTCACTTTGAGAGAATATGTGTAAGAAGGACTCCACCAGAATTTGCAACCCAGTGAGAAATGCAAGTTATGTTTCTATTAAAATATAATGTGAAAATGTGAGAAGAAATTTGAAAACTAATTATCTTTTCTGAGTAAGACAAGAAAAATTTTGAAAGCTGACACTTGAGGGATGTACTGGAATTGGTCAGAAGAAATGATAGCATAAATTCATATTTGGATATTTTTGTACATATGTGAGCATGTAATTTTGTGTACAGGAGAGGCAGGAAAACTCGATGTTAAGAAATAAGTGAGCAACAGATTACAAAGAAAAGAAGTTCTAGATAACTAATTTAATTATTCTAAAAATCTGATCCTGTTTTATTTTGGTATTTCCAACTTTTCAGTGTATAGTCAGGGGCAAGTCAGATACGCATCTCTTCTGATTCTGTATCCTACACAATGAATCAGCTCAAGTCTGACTGGGTGCCCACCAATCTTCCAAAAATTGTCATCCCAAAGTTTTGAATAAATAGAACAATTTGCTCCCTGCAAACTTTTTCACAGTGCAACTTTTTCACTCTACTTCCTGTGGATTTTGTGTATGTTCAGTAATTGCTCTGATTGTGAGGAAGGAGCTGATTCTGGTTCTGTTTGCCTTAACCAGCCTGGTAAGTTTTGCTTCCTCCAAGTTGAAACAGCTGAGACATATGGAAATCAACCGCTTCATGAACACCGTGCTCTGGGAGATCCAGGTAAGAGAGAGGAGTGCAGGAGAGGTATGACATCACGTGGAAATATTTACAAGATAGTCAAAGGGCTAGACATGAGTGCAGCTGCCATTCTGGAAATGAACAGCCAGGCCAGGCCGCCCGCGCTGGCAGTGCCAGTCAGACAATTTGCTCAGTCTTACAGTTCCTCAAATTCTACACCCAAAATTACAAAGTCAATAAACTTGGCTCAACATTAAATTTTCAGCTGTATTCTTAACACAGGAATATGTAACCCAAATATATAGTTACTTAAAGAAACACAAAAGAGTTTTTCACCTTACTCTAGCAAGCGTTGGAAATTTTTACAAGTTATCTGAAGTAGAACAGTTGCAAAGTAAAGGGTTCTGTCTTCTTAAAAAAAGTTATATGTCTAAATCCCAAGCCCTGGCCCTTGTATGTGTGCACACTTCACAATGAAGCTTATAAAATGGTGATTAGGGTTAAATGAGGTTATATAGTTTAACACTAATTCATGTGACTCTATGCTTACAGGACATTAGAGAGGTTAAATCAAACTCTGGCCTCTAGGGTGGGACTTAAGCAAATATAATTTTAGTGTTCTTACATGAACAGGAAGACCTATCACGGATGCCCAAAGAAAGGCCATATGAGGACACAAAAGCATAACAACCACATATGAATTCCAGCATGGAATTTGGAAGAAACAACCCTGATCTTGAATATTCAGCCCAGAGAACTGTAGGCTACAAATTCTGGTTACTTGCATCACCTAGTCAGCGTTATTTTCTTATGGCAACCCTGAAATATGAATGCAGAATTTGATGTTTATTTCATTCCTATCCCTACTGAGGCAATATGGACATTTAAGAGTTCATTTCAGCAAATTCTTGGATTGTTCAAAAAGTAGGGATACCCATCATGACAGCTACGTCTCACCCATATTGTTTCTCTGTTACATGTGGTAAGATATTCATATGACAATTACAGGAATATTTAATTCCATATAAATTATGTATCATATAAATAGAATTCACATAAAAAACATGTAAATGAAAAGGGACAAATCTATAAACTCCTTCAGGGCAACTGTGAGCTCTTTTTCTTAGATTTTTTCTCAGTTATCTTTGAAAGTGTTAGGTTTACCCAAGGGCATACATTAAATCTCATACATTCATGCTTTTATTTATTTTCAGTTTTGCAGCAGAAATAAGGTTTTTCTGATATTATGTGGTGCTCTGTCTTTAAAAGAGACACTGTTCTATTAATCAAATACTTGTTTCTTGCTAATACATTTTTGTTCTGGGGCTTACACATGCATTTTGTATAAGCAATTAAGAAAATGTTTTTAGAATAAAGGAAAGAGTGAATTAGCTTACTCTTTAAAAAATGTTTGTATTATTTGGATATCCACAATGATTATGATCATATTGTAGAATATATATTCATACATAATATTACTTCTTATTTTACCATTATATTCCCTCCCTTTAATCCCTCTTCCTCTTCTTATCTATGAAAGATTTCTCACTATTTTATCTTTCTTTTCTTACTTTTCCTTTCTCCCTTTCTTCTTTTTCCACTCTCCCTTCCTTAATGCTTCTTCATAGTAGAACTTTTCCTGATATTTCACATTATCTATTATATGTTTTGGTTTTTTTAAAATATTTTCAGTTTCTTACACCAAAGAAACAATGCAAAATTTACACAAATATGTCTGAAGATATAAACAAGAACATTATTACCTCTTATTTTTCTAGAACCATACTATTCAGTAATGAATATAGAAATGTAGAATGTGTGACACCATAATGCAAAAATATTATATGTGTATCATAGATGCTTTTAGCTCAAATTTATCCACTGTAATAAACTTCACAGTCAAAGAAAATTGACACTGTTCTCCCATAAAATCATTGATTTATTGCAGTTGTCCTGGAAGAACACCTACATGATTAACTGGACCTAGCCAAGATGTGTGCCTCAAAAGCTGACTTTCTCAGAAGTGTGAAACTTTCTCTTCTATGAGGTTTTAATAAATGCACTAGGGTTTGGAAAGAATTGAAAGAGTTAATGTCAAATATTCTTCAATAGTCCTTATTAATATTTTATATTTTCCCTGGTCCAGTATTTTTCTTGACTGAGTAATTCTCTGAAATATATATGATAAAATGTTTCAGTTATTGCCAGGACCACTGTGACTTGAATCTGGTACAAAACCATAAGCATCTTTTTGCAATTTCATTCTTAACTTCCACAGCCAATACAATACTTTTCTTAAATAAACTCTACTTCTACTTCTAGAACTTGTCACTTTCTGTTATAATATTCACAAGCTTTTTTGTACTTCTATTTTCTCTTTCTTGTAATTTCATAAGATTCTCTGTATTTAAAATAGACCATGGCTGGGGATATAGCTCAGTGGTTCTGGAGCCTGTCTTGCAAGTGCAAGGACCCGGGTTCGATCCCCAGTAACCACGTAACAATACTGGGTGTGGAGACTCACTCCAGCAGCAACCAGTACCACATACCACAGTGCTGGGCGTGGTGGCTCATGACTGTAATCCCAGCACTCTGGAGGCAGAGGCAGGAGGATTGCTGTGATGTAAGTTTGAGGCTGAGATCAGGGCCAGCCTGAACCACAAACCCAGACCCTGTCTCAAAAAACCTAAAAATAAATAAATAAATAAATAAATAAATAAATAAATAAATATAAAATGGACCAACTCACTGATTATTTTATTTTATGATTTTAATCTAATTGAGAGTATTGTACATAGTTACTGATCACATTTATCACAGAATTTGCATCACATTTATCATAGAATTTGCAATATATACATGATATATCTTGATTCTCAGTTTTCCTTATTACCCCGCCCTCTTTCAGTCCTTCGACCCCATACAGACATAAGCTTTGTTTCCTTTTTTACCTTCAAGTTTTTCTTTCCCTTCTTTAATTCCCCCTGCTCCTCGCCTAGTTCTCCTTCCCCTTTGAAGATTTTCTTCCTATTTCACAATAGCCATTATATATTTTGGACCTCATTTACTCCTTCAGTTTCTCACTCTGGAAAAAATGATATAGTGTTTACATGTGTGTCTTACCTATTTCACTATATGACTATGGCCTTATTGTCTATCCATTAAGTGTTCCTAATTTATCATTCTTTATTGCAGAGTTATATATATATATATATATATACATATATATACAGTTATGTATATATACATATACATATGTATATGTATATATGTATATGTATACACCTATGTATATATACATATATATATACAAGTACATATATATACATATATATATATATATATATATATATATATATAAACTTGGATGTGCATATGTCATTGTTATATGAATTTTTTAATTCTTTCATGCATATACCTAGCAAGTGAATGGCATGCTAATATGGGACCTCTAATCCTAGCTTTCTGAGGAATCTCCACAATGATCTCAATAGTGGTTACATCAGTCTACATCTCTAGCCACAGTAGAGAAGTGTTTCTTTCTTTCCACAGTCTCATCTGCATTTGTTATTGGTTAATTTCTTAATAACAGCCATTCTTTCCGGAGTAAGATGAAATCTCAGTGTTGTTTAATTAATCTCAGTGATGAAGTTTGGCATGTATTAATAATTTGCTTTATATACTTAAAGAATATATAAGGAAAATACTAAGAAAATTATAATACGTTCTAGATTTTAATTTTAATTTTCCTGAGTATTTTTTGACTCTTTTTCTATCCTTCTTTCAGTTTTATTTTCTACATAATTTTTTTTTTGAGCTTTGTGGTTCAGACTGGCCCTGAGCTCAGCCTCAAACTCACATCACAGCAATCCTCCTGCCTCTGCCTCCTGAGTGCTGGGATTACAGGCATGCGACACCACGCCAGGCACTGTGGTATGTGGTACTGGTTGCTGTTGGGCGTGAGTCTCCATGCCCAGTATGGTATATGGTTACCAGGGATTGAACCCAGGTTCTTGCACTTTCAAGACAGGCGCCAGAACTACTGAGCTAAATCCCTGCCTTCTTGCATAAATCTTTGACCACTATTCCTTCCATTAAGGACTTGTGACCTTATTGATTCCACAAGTTGAAAATTCTGAGTTACACATTATCACTTTCTCAAGATTTATTAAAATTTAATACCCTCAAGTCTACTTCATGTATCCCTTTTGTAGCAACATTAACCACAATATTAACAGGAATAATAACAATTGAAATAGTAGTACTCATTCCCTATATAAGCCTTTTGTTTTACTTTACTTTATTCAGTGTAATAGCAAAATTGCTAGAAAAGTCTGCTCATCTTTATCATTATAACTTTCTCAAGTCTCATTTGCTAAATATCTGAACAATGAGTTTCATTTCTACCAAAAGAAATATTAATATTATAGTTCAGCAAAGCATTTTCTAGCTATCTGAGTCTAAATCCCAGCATACAATCTGCATATCCTCAAATTACTTTTTAGTTTTGCATTAGCAAGTTTTCTCACATATATTTTTATTTGTTAATTTTTTAATACATTGAGTTTATTGGTATATTTTAGGAATAGTTGATGATCATATTACTCCTTGGTAACTTGTACTTGTAAATAATAAATTTTTGTTTCTTATTTTTTTCCATTGTACTGCCCTCCTTTCAATCTCCATTTCCCATATACGGAAGGTTTTTTTCCTATTTTTGCCTTTTTTTCCTTTCCCTAGGGTGAGAAACCAAAAGTGTTCATGAAGTCCAAAAGGTATTATTGTAGAGATATTGTTAATTAGGCAGAAAATATTCAAAGGGAAAGTGAAGGGGTAAGGGAAAGCGATGAAGGGAAAGAAAAATGATCTGACATCATTTTAACCCTTTCCTTTGTTCCCACTTAGCTTACTGACCACAGTTTATCTGTCTTTTAGAAACTTCTTTATTTAGTGTTTTCTAAACAATGGTGCCATCAAGGGTTACATCAAAATGTGTGTGTGTGTGTGTGTGTGTGTGTGTGTGTGTGTGTGTGTATCTACCTCTCCATCCACTCTCTGACTGCATATATTTTAAAATAAAAGAGATATACAGACAGTGATGATTTACAAAACAAATTCTAATTTACACCACTACAAAAATATAAGCAAATATCTAATTTATTATAAGTGTGCACAGCTCCTCATAATGCTAAAGCTTTTTTTTTTTTTAAAATTGAATCTTTATTGGTACATTATGAATGCACATCATCAGATTCAGCATTAAGAGTTTGTACCAGAATACGATATGACTTGATTCTCATTTTTCTCTTTCCCCCCTACCTGCAACCCCATCCCATATATACATAAGCTTTGTTTCTTTTTTCTTTATTACTATCACGTGATTTCCCCCTCATTATTTACCCCTACACCCTCTTTCCTTTTAAATATTTTTTTATTTCACAATATCAAATATATATACTAGAACTCATTTAAATCTTCCTTTTCTCATACCATAAAACATATGATATTTACACATCTGTGACTTATTTATTTCACTTATGAGGATGTCCTCAAGGTACATCCATTTGAGTATGAAAGACTCAATCTTATTTTTAATGGCAGAATAATACTCCGTTCTAGAAAAGAACTACATCTTCTTTATCCAGTCTCCAGTTGATGCACATTTTAGTTGTTTCCAAGATTTAGTAATCACAAACTGAGCTGCTATAAACTTGGATACACATATGGTGCTATGATATGAATCTTTTAATTCTTTTGTGTATATACCTAGCAGAGTGATGGCCGGGTCAAATGAGATCTCCAATTCTAGCTTTTTGAGTTATCTCTACACTGATTTTCAGAGAAATTGTGTGAGTCTACGTTCCCATTAACAGCAGAGAAGGGTTCCCTTTTCTTCACAGCCTCACCAACATTTGTTGCTGGCTAATTCTGAAATAGCAACCATTCTTTGTGGAGTAAGATTAAATCTCAGTGTTGTTTTCATCTGCACCTCTCAATTATCCAGTGATGTTGAGCATTCCTTCATATATTTCTGAGATGTTCTTACTTCTTCCTCTGAAAAGCATCTGTTCATTTCAGATGCCTATTTTTGAATTGGGCGTTTAAATTTGGGTGGGCTGATTATTTTAAGCTTTTTATATAATCTAGGTAGTAGCTCTTAGTCTGAGGAATAGCTGGTAAAGATTCTTTAATGCTAAATTTTTTTAAAATAAGATGTCCACAACAGAATTTCAATCATCACTTCCAAATCTTCCCCTGCCTTTGCTATCTCAAATCCACTAACCAGCCGGTTTGCATTCAAAACCAGGATACTTTCTTCCTGCTCTATATTGTGCATCTCATATCGTCAGCACATCGTACAAGTTCATCATATAAAATATACCCAAGTAAGTCCTCTTATCTCTTCTCTGCTCTGTCACTGCAGTCAAAGTCACCGTCATTACTCTTCCCTACTCTTGTCAGACTTTATGTTTCTAATGTACATTTATTACCATCACTCTATTGCTCACGTATGATTTAAAGTGACCTTTTTTCAAAGTTGCTTCTCCATGTACAACACACTGCTTTGTAGTGTAGTAAGAATAAACTCTTACCTACCTATCAAATTCTCTCTAAAGATCACTTAGTGTTGCTTCTGCCATATAAACAAATCAATTCAATTTAGTATACTCCCCATTCAGTTTCCACATGACCTATATATTCTCTGTGTCTTACCTGAGTTAGCTTCCCATTATTCTTCATGTCTCATAACAAGAAGTGCTACAATAGGGGGTACAGCATGTATTTTGTGTCTGAAGACAAAATCATTCTGGTGATCAGGGCATATGCTGATGGCATAAGATGGCATGAGCTTGGAGCATGACGATACATCAATTCTGTCAAGGCTACCAAGGTCCTTGACATGGAGATGGGTATTGCCCACAGTAGCTATACTCTATCAACATGGGGCACGTTTTGACCCTCAGAAACCTACAGTAGTGCCAAACCCTACATATACTGTGATTTACTATCCATGCATACCTTGATCAAGTTGAATTTATCCATTGAACACAATAAGATAGTAAAATTAATAATGGTACCAAAATAAAATAATTCTAACAATGTACTATAATAAAAATTATTTGAAATATAATTTCTTTCTGAATTTTTCTGTTGAATATTTTTAGACTACCTTGACTGTGGGCAACAGAAGCCTAAGAAACTCAAGCAGCAATTGGAAATATAGTTTGTTCAGAATTATTTGCTGTACCACAATGACAATAATGAAACTGGTGAACTGTTTTCTAATAGATGGACACAGCATGGATAGCATGTCTACATCAAAATGATACTATCTTACCTCTACATTTAGAACACATTTCTACCAATTTATTCATGAGGACAGAGTTTTCTACTTTGCCACAAATTTACTAACTCCTTAATCAAATTTTCACTTTATTTTGCTTTCATAAAATTTGAATAATTCAGTTCTCCTTAAACCCACTATGAATACATAATCCACACACACATGTCTAGCCTTAAAAATGAGCAGCTGTAAAAATATTGATGGATTATTGCTAATGAAAAGCCATAGTATTAAAGTTCACACTTGTGTTAAACAAATCTATTTGTTTTGACAAGTGCATAATCTTATATATTTACAAACTTAATAACATACAGGATTAATTCACTACCCAAGCGATGTACTGTTTTGTTTGTATTAATCCATTTCCCCTCACCCAGAGCAATGGAAACCATAGTTATTTTATTCATTGCTACACATTTTCTACTCTAAAATGCTATGCACTTTAATTCATATAATATACAGCCTTTGCAATTTTTTCTTCTTATCACTAGCAATAAGCATTCAAAGCCCACTCATATCTGTGCATTTCTTGTCAGTACACTTTTTAAATAACTGACTAATAATCTAATGTCTGTGTAGCAGTTTCTTCAGGTTTTTTTTCCCCCACTTGAGAATACTCAATTGGGGGTTATTATAAATAATGACTTTGTAAACATTGATGCCAACATATCTGTCTGAACATAAAATTTAAAATTGTTGCAGTATATGTTAAGCAGAATTAAAGCCACCTGAGTGATATACCTATATTCATTTTGTAAGGGACTATTCACATATTTCAACACAACTGATTTGGGGTGATAATTTTGTAGTATGAAATTTGACTGAATTATTTCATTAGTTCTAATAGCTTTTGGTAGAGTCTGAGGTATTCTCGGCACAGTGTAAGGGCATGTCTACTGAAAACAGTTAAAATGAGACTTTCTCTTTCCCATTTTTCATGCCACTTGTTTTCTTTTTTCTTTTGACAGCTTGACCTAGGATTTACAATAGTGCATATGAAATTGAATGAAAACCAACATCTTTGCCTAGTTCTAGTTCTTTGGAAGGAAACTGACAAGGCTCTGGTTGGAGGTGACAGATGAAGACTGGGCCTTGGATGCCAAGATTCCAGCTAAGCTTAATTTCTGTAGAGTTTTAACCACAATGAATCAGGTACACTGTGCATGTGCATATGCATGTGCGTGTATGTGTATGTATAGTAGGTCATCCTAGATTTGCATTATAGACAAATACTCTGAAAAATTAGCAACTGTCATCATTATGTGATCATTACATAATGGATTTACATGAACAATGCTCTCTGTAACATTACTGTGCAACATGAACTTACAGGAAAATGACTGTACCTATAGCCTATTTAATCCTAACCAAACCAAAATGCCCTTCTAGGTTGCATGTATAGAGTACATATTTCACTTCATAGACATTAAGGGTAAATGGTGTATTTCAATTCAAATAATACTAATTTACTGCCAACTAATGGACACTTTAAATGGATAGGGCTATAAATGTTTGTAAACATTGGATTTCACATAATGCATAGGCCCAGGGAGGTGTTTCATGTTAATGAACTTTGACTTCCAAATTTGTTATACCCTTAAGAGACACAAAGCAACAGTGCCTTCTTCACAGCATAATGTGGGACAGTTCATTCAGATAACAGTGTGTGTGGGGAGGTCTTTTCTACACATACACTGATGAAAAATACAAATGAAATAACTGAATTATCAGAACACCACAGATTATCTAGGATAAGTGAATGATGTAATAAAACTGAAATATTATAACACTGTTATGCATTAGAATACATTTACATATACAGATGTATAGTACAGATGGGTCAGTGGTCCAGTGGTACAGTAAGTCCAGTGATCTGTTTTAGCATCTGCTTTTCTACTTATTAAACTTTACCCTTATGTTTTAATGTATTTTATAAAAATTCTCAAGAAATCTATTTCGTTTTTTTCCTATAGTATTCATAACATGCCAGTAACTCAGTTATCTTTCTCTGGATAACACTTCGAATGGAAAAAATTCATAAGTAAATGTTTAAAACCTGCCCAAATTCTCAATCTATTTTAAACCCAAAAATATCAGATGAAGAATGCAGATGAACTCATAAATGAGAAACTTAAAATGACAGCCAGTGAGATTTTCAACAGAAAAAAGAAAAGAAAAACTAAAAGCTAAAACTTTGGAGTGCCCCTATCATGAGTTGTCAGTCAATATATCCAAGTTCAGCTGGCCCTACCCAGGCAAATATAAGACAGCATGAATATTAATGTAGAGTTGAACTGAATTTCTCAAAATATATTAAAATGAATTAATGCTTTCTTTCAGTCATTTAAACATAAAATTCTACAACTATTAACTCCAAACACTTAAACAGATTTATAATTTCCTCTAATAACAGGAAATAATCTAAAATATTTTGTTTAGTTTATAGAACTAATTTGATGCATTTATTAAGACCTAATCATTTATAGATGAGTAAAAATCACTACAAAAGATACCACTACATATATATATTTGATATTAATATATAACTACATTGTATTATGCATTATATTATACATTATATATGCTAAAATGTCATATGTTTCCATTATGCAATTATTAGTAAATATTTAACACATGATGATTTTAAAATTGTTTTGAATAAATTTTATTATATATACACTTTATGTCCTTCCCACATATTTTGGAGTTATTACTATTTTTTTTTTTACTTTTTATGATTGACTCAAAAATATAGAATTTATTTTTAAGAAACCAGATGGTTACTTTAATAGGTAAGCTTTGAATTTAGGCCATTTTACTGTAGATATAATTTTCATTATTTCTGTGCCATAAGACATGCTATGTGTAGAGTCCTGCTTAAAAACACTACTGTCAGAATTGTAAAACCCACATACATAATTTTTAGCTATTCAATATTTCTATATAATATGAGAACTTCAAAATATTATATTTTAAGTCCAGGAAATCATGCAGTGTACTTAGTGTCTCATTATTTTACTTCAAGTATCATAGATGATTAGGGTAAATGGTAATCATTTCTGTATAGTAATTAGTTACAAAAGCAAAAGTGTCAACAATTTCTTTGAAAATGAGAATCATGGGTGATACCTTACCATGACCAAGTATTCTCTGGTCAATTCTCCCTTACATTTTGTATTTCTTCCTAAAATTTGGTATATTAGTTGCAGTTTTTCTTACTACACTAGAATGGAAGTAGAACACCATGGACTGTTTAATTGCATGCTTCTATATACACTTTAGTTATCGCTTTCTTTTATGCTTGTTATGTTTTGCATTATTAAGGATGAAGATGAATTAACAATTTCAAAACTATTTATAATTATAGTGATCCCTACAAGAAGTCTATTTGGTACTAAGGTCATCATTTTACCCAATTATGATTCCTTCTGCTCTTTTTATCTTTGGCTTGAAAGAAGATCAGTAAAGAAATCACCCAAAGCAAGATATAACAAGATGATAAAAAGGAAACAAAGAATAAAACATCCAAGAATTTAAATTCATAATTATTTAATGTTTATCAGCTTATTTTAAGTGAAATGATATCTCATTTTCATTTGATTTTGGATAGTTTTGATGTTGGGTAACAGTCAATTTCTTTCTCCCCTTGTTATGAACATTCAAAGTATTTTACTTCAGTGATTTTTTTTTAATCTTCTATATATTTTACTGGGTTTCTGGCTAATTATTTTTCAGTAGTTATACATATATGTTTTACACATTATAAATATGTTGATTTTATATATATATAATTTCTGTATACTTTATATATTTAACATTTATTTGATAAAGACATGCTTTGACATTTTTATCATAATTTACAAATAATGTTATTCATTTTATTTTCCATTCAGGTAAAATGTGTATATATAATATTTCAATATTTATTTTGATTTCTGCTCTTTCATTACTAAGTAATTTGTATTCTATTAGATGCTATATAGTATATAACTTTTGACTATTATTCAATATCATGATTTTTAGCACCGAGTAGAAAAGTTTTGTCTTTTATATTATGCTACATATACTTTTTAATCATTTTTCACTTAATCTTACAGATGCTAGGCATGTATTGCTTTGTATTCTTACCATTTTGGAACTACTAGAGTAAATACAGATATTTAACTTTATATCAGTTTTCCCTATCAGAAACTAACCAACTTTAACGACTCTAGATGCAGATAGCAGCATTAAAGTAAGTGAGGCTATGTCATTTCATGACAAGTATTTCATCATGGTATGGTTTCATGATTAGTTCATTTTAAATGAATTTAGTGCTTCACTGCACTATTGATATGTCTTTGGAAAAATGCTACTTATGAATTCCAAATGAATTAAATTTGTCCTTGTGAAATCATCAAAAATCAATTCTATGAAAAGTTTCTTCCTGTAATTTTTTAAAGTAATGATGCATATTTAAAATTATTTATAAAATTATAAAACATTCACAACAGTAAGGTTATAAAAATATGTACAATATTTTATACTGTTATTGGTCTGATTTTAAATTAGTTTTAAATATTGGCAAAAATTAGAATACAACACAGGAAACTTTTATGTATTTATATTAATATGAATATTTATGTCCGCACTCTGAAAAACTCCAGAAATAACACTTTAAGTCATATGATGAAATATTTTTAAAATAATTACTGAATATTCATTTTGATAGAATTTTTACTATTTGACAAAATCTCCTACTTACATAAATAGATGAGTTTTCATTTTTAAAAAGTATTTAATATATCTATCTTTCTTTTTGATTGCTTTTATAAGTATATCTTATATGTACATTATATCATTTAACATCGAGAATTTGTACCTGTACGTGCCACATCTTGATTCTCATTATTTCCCACTCCCCCGCCCTCCTTAAAATGCTAACACTCCATATACATAATCTTTGTTTCCTTTTTTCAGCAAATGTTTTCTTTCCCTTTTTTACTTTCCCCATGTCCCTCTTTCCCTTTTCTTTCTTAACATTTTATTCCTGCTTCACAATACCTACTATACATTTTAGTACTCATTTATACTTTCCATTTCTCGTAGTAGAGGCATGATACATATTTACACATTTGTCCTATTTATTTCACTTATGAGTATATCATCCGAAATTTTAATATGCAAAATACTTAAATGTTTCTATAGAATGAAATACATGTAAGTTGCACAAAGTTATGCAGTTGTTGTTTTTTCTAAACATTTATGTATTCTTATGTTGTTAAATAAATATAAACATGTCACTTTAGTAGAATGAAAGTTTTTACACTTTAATGCAGTACTGAATATCTTAATCCTTAACTTTAAAAAAATACCAAAAGATCAGTATAGGAAGTTTACCTAACATTTATGCATAAACTCTTGTTTCTTTAACATAATTAAAATATATTAATGTTTAAAACAGCCCCATTGAGCAATGTAATATAAGTACTTGAAAAACATATATTCATTCTATTTTTAGTAATAAAACATATATATTTTCTGGTGTAGATATAATGATCCACAAAACTAAAACTTTTCAATAAAATACAATTACTAACATTAAACAAAGCAAAGCCTCTTGCTATTTTTCATACCCTGAAATATCATTCATTTAAAAGGAATAAACTAAGGTGCATATGTGCTTGACACCTCAACCGTGTCAGACAGCCAATATTCTCTCTAGAGAAAACTATTTTCCTTCCACATATAAAGCAAACAAACCAAGTCCCAGCGTTATTTTGAGGCCCTGAGCGTGGAACTTGTGGTCACTACCAGGGGTTGTTTGTAGGAGCGCGGTACACCGGAACACAGAAGAATGGCAATGTCATGTTTCGGAGAGTGAACATCCAGCTAGTCAATTAACTTCCTAATTTCATTACTTTATTATTTCAAAGCTGGAGTTAAAAAACCTGATTGTCAGACAAGCAAGCACTGTACCTCTCCAGCTTTTCTGCCAGCAGTTATGTTTCTGGCTGTCTGAGTGAGAACCCGAGTCATTTACCCCAAGTTACCTCTTCCTCATGTTTTCCAGTTTTAGTTGTTTTCTTATTGATGCCACACTTGGTTGAGTTGCACAGGATGGCTTTAGTGAGCTGTCATTCCCTCATCCAGAGTCCTGGAGAAACACACAGGGGCGCCAGACCTCGCTTCAGATTATTAAACAGCATTCTTCATAAATTTAATTTACTGAGTTCTGTATATATAAAATTTGTGCATTAAAAGATTTTTTTCTATTATCTACTTTTCCTTGATGATAAAAATAATTTATAATGTCATTACCCAATATCAATTATTTATGACTACTGAACTTTTGAGTAGCAAACCAATGCAATTATCCATCAGATTATTAAAAGTATTTACTAATTTCCTTAAGGAAAGATATTATTTCTACATTGCATATATGACAATTTAAAATATTTTCTCATTTTTATTCACTTTAAATATATTAATTCTAAACTTAAATCAGTGATATTGTGTGCATTATAGTTTACAGTTTTCTTCATATTGGATATGTCTTCTGGTTTTACTTGGAACTATGATCAAGCTGTAGTGAAACTTTACAACTGGGAAAAGCTGAGGGTGCAGAGAGTTCTCTGGAACTTTCAGAACAAGACTTTGGCTCAGGAAGTTGCTCTCCAAATTTGAGAAAATGATTTTGTGGTGATTCACTCAGCTAATTTTGTGGAAATATTTTACTATAGCTATAGATAACCGGTATTTCTCACTGAGCATCTCCATAATTCTGTGCTATTCCTTATATTGGTCATGTTGGGAGCCTTGATATTTGGACAGGAAGCACATTCTTTCTGTCTCTCTCTGTCTCTCTGTCTGTCTGTCTGTCTCTGTGTGTGTGTGTGTGTCTGTGTGTGTGTGTGTGTGTGTGTGTGTGTGTGTGTATGTTATACAGACTTGGCATTTATGTCACTGCACCTGCAAACTTGTGCTCGGAAATACTTGGCAGCTGGATCGCAGCCATGATTCAAACTTATTCAAGTCATCCTCAGAACGCCAGGCTCCTGGCCCCTCTCCTCTCCTTCCAGGTCACCTGACATCCCCATTTCCTCCTTTGCAACTGTCACTATAGCATCCTAGGTATTTATTCATTTATTTACAATTGTTATTGGTTTGTTAGTTATGTGTAGACAGAATTCTGTTGATTTATTCATTGTGATGTCTCAGTAACATTTTGTTACCTGTTCTATATTAGATGTTTAATGAATATGTGCTAACTCAATGAATGAATAAATAAATGCAGATTTGTCTTTTTAATCTGAAGTATTTTTATTAGTGGAATATGTAAGCTTGCTAGATATACTCCATATAAATATTTATTTATTCATCTTCTTTTCCTATAATCATACACTAAAGTTTTCAAGCAATGTGAATGAATAACTGAATAATGTATTCCACATCTAAATTGGTACTGGTGACTGAATAATTATGAAAAAATAATATTGAAAAATGATTGTAAAATTAAAAAGACCATTCACATAGAAAATATAACATACAATTTTGTATGTTGGATGCTTAGAAAATTTCCATAGCACAAGTAATTTTTTTTAATGTGTGCTAAAGATATCATAGATTCCTAAGGGATCTACAAGCATAAAGTTGTATTGACCTATTCTTATTGAAGGACTATTTGAAGAATATATAGCTGTATTGCCAGACAGTCTCTTCTGAGATCATCATGTATGCCTTTTAAAGGACACCAACATGGTGAACAAGATTATAGTCTCATGGGACATATTTTTCTGTGAGAAAGTAGTTGCTAAGTGATGTGTAGAGGACAGTACATTTAGTTCTGTATATCATCAGAAACAAGATGAACTTATAGTGTAGTTTAAAGAGTTCACACCAGCTTTCTATTTCATGCTAGTGGAAGAGAGAGTGTGTCACAAAAAGAAGGGAAAAATCGGCAGTGGAATTCACATCTATTTCAATAAGGGTAATTTTTTTTTTAAGAATAGCACACTGAAAGCCAAAGATGAATTTCATTTTATTTTCCATTCATTTTATAGCACATTTAAAATAACAGCATGTATTAAAATGTTTTAGTCTGTTACACATAACAAAACTCTACATATGTAGGTATCTCTTTTCTTTTTCTCATCAGGTTAACTTCTTAAATACCAACAATTGTGTCTGTAACAAAAATCTTAATATTAGAATTTTTCAGTACACACATTTTGGATAAAGAGCAACTGTTAAGCAATTGATGTTGATTTTATTTGTGAAAATTACATATGTTCAGAGAAATAAACAGGGTTTTCACCCTTACTCAAGATGTTAGTGCTAAAGTGTGGAGTAAGATATTAATCAGAGGAATAAATTCTATGTACTTAATGGTCAAAGGATTCTTCCAGTTAAAGGAACAATATGAAGCTCTCAAATCCTACACAATAGCCTTCTACAAATTATGTTCTGTGTGGTGGTATAAGTACACATAAAATTTAAAAGCATGTAAATTTACTTTCATAATATATGACAAGTAATGATCTTTTTGCTTAAACAAATTGTGATGTGATTCTATAAAAGCATATGTAGTAGAGTTATGATACATTCAGAATAGAATGCAGTGAGTTTGGGTAGATTTAACTAATATAGTAATAAACAAAAGATAAGTGAACAGTTAAGAAACTGTTCATAAAATAAGATTAGAGTATTAAACATTATTTACCAGTGTTTTAACAAAAGCAATTTTCCGTTCCTCCCTTCCTCAGGATGAAGGTATGCATTAGTGACAGACGCTTTCATTTTCATTCTCAATATTTTTTTCAAGCTTTAATCTACAAAATTTAATAATATAATGGAAAACCCAATTAACAGACATGATGATGTCTACGTGGTAACACACAAAAATATGAACTTTTGTACTAAACATTTTTTGAGCCACAGAGAATTGTCTTCTAAGGTACACTGTGATTTTGCAATCACAAACTGAGCTGGAGATTAAGTCTAGCAGTCATTTGGCTGAATTTTTGAGGTCATGTACATGTATGTCATCAGCATACTGCATACCATGTCATTAGCAAATAATGACAGTTTAACTTCTGCCTTACCTATCTTTATTCCTTTTATTTCTTTCAATATAGTTTGCAAAACTGTAGTGAACAGGAGTGATGATAGTGGAATCCTTGTCTTTATCCTGGGTGGCTATATGTCACTGTTATATGATTTTTTAAAATTCTTCTGGACAGAGACCTAGCAGGGAAATAGCAGGGTTAAAAAGGACTTCAACTTCTAGGTTTTTTTTAAAGGAAACTCCTCACTGATTTGTTTTGTTCTGTGTCACCACTGAGTTCAGGGAACTGGGAAGGCAGAATTACAACATTTTAAAAATCATTCTGGGCTTCTAGAGTATAGAAATCTGCATTATTAAAACTGAGTTTTATAGACTAGTCCCTGGAACAATGAGTCTGGAAATATTTCAGTTTCTTTGAATCAGGATATCTGTAACAGTGCAGGAAAGTTTATATTCCTAAAAAGTATCTCAGTGGAAATTTAGACACACTATTGTTTAAGTGTTTGTGCTTGGGCTGGTTAGTGGGGATAATTATCTAAATACTAGCATTATAAGAAGTGACCAGGCTAAAACTTCAGTAGGAAAAGTGAATAAAATGTTCTAGGCACATTTTAATTAGAAGAATGTTGATATTTTATTAAATGTTCCCACTGTGGTTAAGAATGACTAAGATGTTGGTAAATGATATGCAGTGAAAAAGAATATTGGCCATGTCTGTACATGTCTGTACATGTCTGACCCCTAGGAAGTTCTAAAAAGTCCTGATGCCTGAATAGAGGTGGAAAGTATTGAAATCTGGGAACCCAAATTTTACAACTTACTTAAGTGATACTTGTATGTTGCTATCCTTGACATTCAATGGTAGGCAGCCAAAGTATTTTGAGATCTCAAATCTTTTAGAATGTTATTGAGCTTTATTCCCATGGCTGGAGTAAATAAAAGATCTATTTCTGAAAAGTTAATGAGGACGAGACCAGAAATTTTGATAATAATAATATGTATGTGCTATGTCAAGTTGGGAAGGCAGAATTACGACTTTTAAAAAAAATATTCTGGGCTTCCAGAGTATAGAAATCTGCATTATTAAATTGAGTTTTATAGACTAGTCCCTGGAGCAATGAGTCTGGAAATATTTCAGCTTCTTTGAATCAGGATATCTGTAACAGTGCAGGGAAGTTTATATTCCTAAAAAGTATCTCAGTGGAAATTTAGACACACTATTGCTTAAGTGCTTGTGCTTGGACTGGTTAGTGGGGATAATTATCTAAATACTAGCTTTATAAGAAGTGACCAGGCTAAGAAAAAAATTCTTAAAATATCCCAAAATTTAGATAAGTTAATGGTATTATTAACTCTATCTATCTATTTATCTATCTATCTATCTATCTAACTATCTATATGTATGTATAAAATCATGTGTTAGGAAACTTATAGACCATGATCTTAAAAAGACAAATGTTCTCTAGTTTTTATTACCTAGAGTTGTTATGCTGGATAGAGGGACCAAATGTATTTTTTAAAAAAGACCTTGAAAAATGTGCATCATCCAGTACAGAGGTAAGTGCACAAGAAATACAAAACAGAGATAGACTAGCCATAACGCAAAAATAAATATACAGGACTAAGAAGTCTCACTAAAATGTGGTCTTTCAATAAATGTTTGAAAGAAGCAAGAGAAATTATTTTTAATATAGAAAAAGAACATTTTTACTACTCTTAAATTTGACTTGATATAGTAGTTATTAATTTGCACAAGAAAAGATTTTATAGTTACCTTTCAGTGTTTGTTCTACTATATCCTAATAGAAGAAAACATACTCCTTATTAATTTGTACCAAGTCTATATGTAAATGAATCAAAACACTTGAAGTCAACTCATGTCAATATATTTGAATTATTAAAATTGATATATTAAATTATTATCTATTAGTTTCATTTTATGATGAAATATCTGTGTTACTTTAACATTTTAAATAACTGAGTAAAGATATATACACATTACATAATTACAGCAAATACGTTTTTCAAATCACGTTATTTACCTTCTGACAAATTATAGTAAAATCAAATGCTAAACAATGAGAAATTTATAAAATTTATTATATATTGCTGTGTATATGGCATACCTATATATGTACATCTTAGTTGTATATCATCATTTCAATGTCCATTAAATAATTATAAGTTCTCTATTACATTACATGTACAATGTGAAAAAATATAACAAGATATTGTTAGAATAATTGAGTATACTGATTACTATTTCTAGATTTAAAAAGCATTTACTGTTGATAAGTATTTTCTGCTATAGGTTGTCCTGTCATGTAGAAAATAATCCTTCATATATGATGTGGAGTGATATCTTATATCCCATAAACAGCTAAATTAAATGAAAAAAAACAAGCAATGTCCATATTATGAAGAAATTTGGGTAAAAAATGCAGTGGGAAAATATTAAGTCAATTGATTTATTGATTAATTTTATGCCAAGTGTCTTTGGAAACCAATTCAAAAACTAATTCCGGAAAAATTATTAACTAGGCCTTTAAGTGATAGATGCAAGTGAGAAATCCTTGTCCACGTTTTGAACTGTGAAGGTAATGTGTTTCTAATATTAAAGCAATAATCATAAAAACTCATGAAAATGAATTTCTCCAGGTATAATAAAACATATAAGCAAGTACTAACAGCTTCTTTATCAATGAAGGACATGCTTTTTATTTTTATTATTGCATTGCAACTTAATTTCTGGGCTAATGATATGTTTCTTGTAAGTGCTCGACCAATGGAGACAAAAATAATGGAATGCATCACATTAGCATCTTTCGAGGGAGTATTCAATTTTTATATGATTTACACTTCAGTCAAAGTTGCCAGAGTTCTATTAATGTAAAACAATTTTGAACAGTACTGACAACTCTGACTTCATTTTACCTCGTCAACTACACATGAACTGTTCTAAATAGTATCATCCATTTTCTCAGCCATTGCATGGTTTCTCTGCATTAGAATTTAATGACTCTAATGACTTGTCATGATTTATCTTCCAGAGAATGAATAAATCTATACTTTCTATTATTAATCTCATTACTCTAATGCCTGACTTGACATTATAAATTATCACGAAAACAGAAATGCTTCACTCCTTTTTTGATACAATGTATTAAAAATATAATTTTCACAGTGTGAGAAAATACACACGTGCTTAGCAAAAAAATGCATCTGTATATCGAGAAATAGCAATTAATTTTTTTCTCAAAATTATACTCAATTGTACATTATTTCTTAAATTTATCAAGAATCCACTTTAAGCATATATTCAGGATGGCTGCATAGTTTTTTTTTTTTTCCATCAACACAAAAGTGACTATACAGATTACAGATTTTTTAAAAGTTTTTTTCATTTTTTAATCTTTATTGGTACATTAAATATACACATCATGATTGCACTCCATAATGTGGATTTGTACCAGTATAAGACACAACTTAATTCTCATTTTTTCCCATAGCCCTACCCACCCTACCACCCCCCCATATACATCAAATTTGTTTCCTTACTTTTTTGTTACAATCTTAACATTTTCCCCCTTCATCCTATTTTACATTCAGCATTTTCTGTTTCACAATATATAACATACAATGCTAGGACTCATTTTTAAGGTTTTTTGAGGCAGGGTCTTGCTTGGTGGTTCAGGTTGGCTCTGAGCTCAGCCTCAAATTCACATCAGAGCAATCCTCCTGCCTCTGCCTCCCAAGAACTGGGATTACAGGTGTGAGCCACCATGCCCAGCACTGTGGTATGTGGTACTGGTTGTTGCTGGAGTGAGTCTCCAGGTCCAGTATTGTTATGTGGTTACCGAGGATCGAACCCGGGTCCTTGCGCTTGCAAGACAGGCGCCAGAGCCACTGAGTTATATCCCTGGCCCAGATTAAAGATTTTTTAATTTAAAGATGAAGCCTACTAGTAAAAAACCACAATGTTTTATATTGTACAAACAGATGTTTTAAAAATAAATGTATTATATTCTTAAAATATGATATTTGTAATTTTTTTTCTGTTTTGTTTATATAGTTAAAATTCAAATGTATGTTTGTATTTAATGGTTATTTTCCAACTTCTTTGCTGTTATGTTACTGAGTTTTACCATAGACATATGTAGATATATCAATGACATGCAATAGCACTGGTTGACTTACTTCCAAAAAGGACATTATTAGCTTTAAGGCAAAGTCTTGAATTATTTACTTGTACCTTTGAATTTGTGTTATTATCTTTTTCATGTCTATATTTGTGTTAATTGGTTTATCTGCCATTAAAATTCATCAGATTCCATACTGAGAGAATCAACTAATCTCTACTCAGTTACAACGGGGCACCAGCATGATGCTAGAACCTGCTGCAGATTCTCTGACTTTTATCTCAGTTCTACAATCTAGCTTCACAGACTTGGCAAGTGCCTTAATCTTAATGTATTTCAATCCCACATTTATAGGAGAAAAAATGAAAATCCGTAGATGGATTTTATGAAAGTAAACTGTTTATAAAATACATATAGCAGTACATGGCACATAGAAAGCGTTATGTACTTTCTCACTGCTTTTAAAACACAAATGTTGTTTCATATTTACTACTGAGATATTTTTATTTATTTCCCCAGGTAAGATTCATTCTTATATACATGAGACTAATAAAATGTTAATGGATTTAATGGCATATATATATATATATATATATATATATATATATATATAGTACTCTACTTCGCTCTTTTTCGCTCTTTTTTATAAAAGGACATTTGGTCAGGTTTCCTCAACATAACACAAGTCACTGTACACTAGATGTTTATATTTTCAGCAATACTAATCAATTCATGGACCAAGGCTCATATGTGAGATTAAAAGGTAAATTCTCTAAAACAATAATACAGACTAAATGCATAATGAAAGCACCAGGAGTAAGGTAGGTCCAAATGATGTATATTTATGAATCTTATTCATGTTAAAGAAATAAATATTCGATGGGGTTAAAATTAATGTAGTTTTTTATTAACTTACAGTTTATGGCAATATGCAATGAATAATTTACAAGATATGTTGTTAATACATTTTGTTTTCACTTTTTTTCCCTTTTCACCTTCAAACTTTTCATTTATCTTCTAAGGTGATGTATATAAGGGGTGAGGCTTGTAGACAGGGACAGAAAATGAGAAGAATGAGAATGAGTATACATCTTGTACAGGTACAAATCCTCAATGATTAATGTGAAAAAAGTGTTCATTTAAAACATGTGGTGGAGGTTGCAGGGCAGGGAGGAAAAGGAAAAAATTAGAATTATGTCATATTCTGGTACAAACTCTCAGTGTTGAATGTGATGATGATATGTATTCACAATGTACCAATAAGATTTTATTTTTTAAAAATACTAAATTGGCAATAAAAAAGAAGTTAATAAAGGAGCTTTGTGTTTCATTCTTTTACCATTTATGTACTGGGAAGATCATTCTTTGAAATATTAAAAAAAGAAAACAAACTAAGGGCATTATAGTTATACAAAAATCTATTTATGGGCCTGGGAGATAGCTCATTGGTGCCGTGCCTGCCTGGCAAGTTCAAGGTCCGATTTTTATCCTCAGTAATGTGAAACAAAACACCCAGTTTTTTAAAAAATATATATTTATATATCTAAGATTATTCTTTTTTTTTTTTTTTTTTTTTTTTTTTTTTTTTTTTTTTTTTTTTTTTTTTTTGTAGTACAAACTCATGATCTTTTACCTACCAACCAGGTTGTGGTACCACTGAACTAAACCTCTGGCCTGAGATAATTTAAAATTTAGAGAAAAGAATAGTAATGTAGTATGTATATCAAGGGATCGATTGTGAAATTTACTCTGCTAATGCCCCTGAGCATTTGGCCTTAATCTTTGACAATGACTACAGAAATTGTAGATTATCTGACAAAGTTCAACCCCATTGTTCTCCTGTAAGTGTGTAGTCATGGCAACCATTCTATAGATTTATCAAACTATCATTTCATTAAAACAATGTCCCAGAAAATTTGGGAAATAGATTTATTTCTGTCAGTTCATTACTGGAGACTTTGGGTGAAGTGTGTATTGGGAAGACTTAGAAAATATTTCTCTCCACTCTTCAAAATGCCTGAAGCTTAATCAATGAATAAAATGTTTCAAAATACACATCTGTTCAGTGATCTAAATTACAGAAAGATTACTACTAATCTAAAATGTAATTTCCCTGGGTTTTATATTTAGCCTAACAATTAAAAGCTTCATAAAAAGTGTTTGTCAGGGCAAGGCAGCATCAAAATCAAATTTCTATTACTTTAGACAAGTTAAAATGTTGAAAGCAGGAAGTGTAATAGCATGAAAGACAATGGAAAGAATCATAATATCACTTAAAGTAGGCATCTTTATAAAGAAATTAAATTCATTTAGGATCAAATCTCTTAAGCTTTTGAAAAGTCTTTCTTCTGTTCATTCTCATTTCATTTGTCACTAAATTCAGAAAACTCATTTGGAGTTAAGCTCTAAGAATTATTTTAGCTGAAGTATATATAATTTTGCCTATAATTGTCCCCTCTCATCCACAATATATTCCAGTCTTTTATAGAATGTTAGAAAAAAACAGAGTACAAACTCTATATAATTTTCCTACATAATACATACAAACATACTAATGAAAAGGTTATAAATCAGGTATCATAATAGATTTAAAGCAATAATGTAAAATAATAAGTGTACACTATGATAAAATTGTCACAACCCACATTTGGGTGATAAAACAGCAGTTACTTGTGCACAAGCAGCATGGCAGTTGGTTTGGAACATACAGTGTTACCATTTGACAAATAGGAGACAATGATGCACAGCAAAGATGAAGGACATGGATACACTGGACAAGGAGGTCATTCAAGTCCCAAGGGGAGAGAGCATGGTGGGTGAGAGTCCCTCATATTGCATAGTGTGGTACATAATTAGAAACTTATGAACATCTTGTTTCAGAAAGTTCTGTATCATGCTTGCGGACAGCAGTTAATTGTTGGGAACTAAACCACGAGGAAGTGAAACCATGGATGTAGAGGTGCTTATGTTTGTTTTTATATGGTATAGCCCATATTAAACATCCAACTCAGTAGCTTCTTCTAAATTTGCTTTAAAATGGTGATTATTATGTCTGTCATAAATAGAGTTTGAAAATTTTCTAAGTACTATAGTACTGAAATATAAAAAATTTCCTTGTTGTAGTGCTAGAGAAAAATAATTAAATATATATTAGATGATTAATCCTTTAGAAATATGTAGGCAGGTCTGTGAGGTATTTCCAAAGGTAAGTAGTATTTAGGCTCTGATAGAGTAGAATGAAGAGCAAAAGGAAGTCGTCCTGTGTTTAAAGAGTTCCACTCTACAAGTGCATGTGCCTCAGCTAGCACCATTTCCTATGGACAACTCGCTCTAGTTCCTTGCTGAGAACAAGCCATTACTCTCTGAGGAGCTTCCCCCACTTTAGTCTCAGACTAGCACTATGTTCTCCTTTAACTTTGTAGGCATCTGGACCCTCTGAACCCTGGTTTTAACTGAAACTTTTTAGTGTATCCTCAACATATGCATTTCTATCAGCATTCCAGACTTCCAAAGCCTGAAAAGTATTGCACATCAAACACTAGCTTGCAGCATTGTAGAACTGCTCTCATCCATTTTCCCAAACTTTCCAACCTTATCCAGAAACAAGATCCAATGTCTTCTAAAATATTTGGTGACATAAAGTTACGACAGGAACCCCATTTTGCTAACAGACTCTGTTTCAGTCAATTTTTATCCTTAGGGCCCAATGTTGGGTATCTACAACTTAACAAAGAGAAGTTTATTTTGTCCCACATTTTTTAAGGAATTCAGCCCACAATCAGGTGGCTCCAAAGCAGAAACAGAATCAGAAAGGAGGATCACAGAAGGACAACGTAATGGGTCTGGGTGGAGGTGGGTTACTGACATCACAGCAATCAAAAAGCAGGAAGAGAAGGGAGGAGATGGGCCAGAAGATATACCCTTCATGGATTGCTCCTCAGTAACTCAAATCTAAGTCGGCTGCACTTTGGACTCAGCCCAGACCTTATCAGTAAATGTCTCCTTTGACAATGTTGAGATTGTAACAAAAAAGTAAGGAAACAAATTTTATATATATGGGGGGGTGGTAGGGTGGGTGGGGCTATGGGAAAAAATGAGAATTAAGTTGTGTCTTATACTGGTACAAATCCCCATTATGGATTGCAATCATGATGTGTATATTTAATGTACCAAGAAAGATAATAATAAAGAAAAAATGGGTGCACATGAAAAAAAAAAAAAAGAAAACACCTTCATCACCTGAGCATATTCTGTACACCCACACCTGATCATGTAGACATTCTATATCTAAAGCATAACTATGTGTGAAGAAAGAGGCCTACTGAGAGCTTAGTAATAAAATGTCTTATGGGTCTAAGTTTTAAAGTCTATTTCTACTTTCAGTTGTCTGATCCAAATTTGAACTATTTTAGTTATATGAGGCTTTCCTGTACAATGGTGTAGGAGCTCATGATTGAGCCTTTAATGCAGTCTCAAAGGTTTCTCCCCTCATGTACTCTACTTGACAAATGACATAGAAACAAATTCCATGTCGGATTTCTTCATTTAAAAATTGACAGGTTTGTAGCTATATCCTTCATAAAATATGGCGACAAGGGCAGGGGATTCACCTCAATAGTTTCAGTGTCTGCCCTGCAATCACAAGGGCCCAGGGACCCCGGTAACCGCATACAACCATGCTGGACTCAGTGACTTATGTACCGGTTGTGGTAACTCACGCCTGTAATACCAGCACTTGGGAGGTAGAGGCAGGAGGATTGCTGAGTTTGAGACTGAGTTCATAAAACACTTGTTTAAAGTAGTACTTCCTATACCAACAATGTCCTTAAGTTTTATTTTGTTTAATTATAGGTTTTACTTTGACTTTCAATTACTTTGGATTTCACTCGAATATTTAGACTTTTGATTTTTACCTTGAAACACGGTACATCAGTAGCAGCTATTGCAATGCTGATTAAGTCTATTGTCTGTGAAATGACAGAATTATTTAAATTCTAGACTCAGTTGAGTCTATGAAAATTGATACCTTTATTTTTCACACACACCGAGGATTTTATTCTATCTTGTATCATACCTTCATGCATAGAAATTTTCTTTTCATATTTTTAGATTATCATGAAATTGATTCTCTGAACTAATTATTATTTCTCTTTATTGCCATCAAGTGGTTACTGGTGAGTTACTCTACCATACTGTATGTATTTACTGAGTGTTCATTCTTCACTTGGGTAATATTATAATTTTAAATGTTATTTCCAAAGCAAATGTTTTTCATCTGGTAGTACTTGAAATCCCATGAAAATGAGATTATTTGTATAACTACGGAATGAAAAAACGATGTGAAAGAATCACCAGTCTAAAAAGCATTACTGAGTAAACCTACCTATATTTGTTGCTTCATCAGAATAATGTTTTTAGTACTTTAGGTTGAAGTCTGACATGGTTTAAATCTAGATGACCCAAGCCAGTGACTTAGCTCTGTTTCCAGTGCCTGCCTTGCAACTGCAGGGCCTGGGTTCAATCCCCGGTAACCATATACAACAATGCTGGGTGTGAAGAATCACGCCCACCAGCAATAATATCACATACCACAGTGCTGGGCATGGTGGTTCATGTCTATTATCCCAACACTTGGGAGGTAGAGGCAGGATTGCTGTGAGTTCCAGGCTTGCTAAGCCTACATAGTGGGTTCTGGGCCAGCCTAAACTACAAAAGTGAGACTCTGTCTCAAAAAAAAAAATCAATCCAGACTTCTCCAAGACACTTGTAAGCTCACTCATAAGGATGGCTTTTGGAAAATGAGTGAATTGTGAAAGTCTACATTTGGCTTTCTATCTGAGTTTAGGCCTGACCAGAAAAGGCAGGTTGTTCTCTCATTTTATTATTTATTGTGTTATATGTTTGTTTATTTATTTTATTTAAGAAGAGACTCATTACTGAAAATATTATCTGTAAAGACTCAAATGAACTTTAGATTTAGTTGTAAACCTTCCAGCTATTGCCTTTGGTTTGATGGGACATGGATATTCCTGTTGCTGATACTGGGTTTCTTATTTTCTTTGCAAAAATTCATCATAGAAATCAAATTTATCTTGTGTTAGATATGTTACAAAATATTTGTTGTTAAATATGCACAAGTATGTACATTATGTATGTATGATTTCGCATAGGATTTCAGAATCACAACACAATGATCCCATTTTCTGTGGAGCACACAATTATCCTAATAATGAAAAAGACTAAACTGAGCTAGAAAAGTTAATTTCTCTTTCCCAGGGTGATTTGTTTACATGGTGAATGGTAAATTTAACCTTCTAAACAACAAACTAAAAATACCATACACAATAACATCATAATCTTCTATATCAAACGCCTTTTATAAAAAATATGTTATAATGTGTTATTTTTTAAAAAGGTTAATAATATTCAAAACAAACATGAGAAAACTGACAAAAATTAAACATCACAGGTTAATAGCAAAATATATTTCTTTTAAACATATTAAACGAATATATTTTATATGTAACTGTCAATATAATCTCTGAAACAGGAAAACAGAATTCTTACTTTATGAAATAATTAAGTTTTCTGATATAGGATTAATTATACTTACCAAAAATGTATGTTTATTTGTAAGATATAGACAAAATAAGTTATAATTAAGGCAATACTGTTATGTATTGCCTTATCTTATTTTGTAAAAATTATGTATAATTTGATCAGTAGTGGCTAAAATTTAAGATTTCTTGCTGAGTTAACAAATTAAAACTCTATGATCTCATAATAGTTCTGTTTCAGAGATTGCATTGCTTAAAGCTTTACTTTTGAAGAGTAAACAAACATCAACTATGGTATTACTCCACTACACACATTGATTATTTTATTCAAGGTATATCTGATTGATGTTAGGATTTTTTGAAGAATAATAAAAAGCAATTCTATGATTATTTCCTAATCCATATTTCTTTCTTAGTATCATTGTAGCTGGCAATATCATATTCATTGGTGTATTGAAAGTGAGGCATTTAAAATTGTTTTCAAGTTTAAAATATCAATAAAATCTTGATTAAGATATACTGCTAAGAAATCACTCTGTTCTGCTTTCACCTTCTGAAGTATATCCAGAACAAACGAACAGCACATTAAAATATATTTCTAAATTTACTTTCCATACTCAGTAGCTTTTACAAGAAAGAAAATAGTGGCGTTCGCTCATGTCCTCAATGCACTTGTGAATGTCTCATCTGCAAAAAGTCACAAGCCAATAGGTGCACATTCCCATTGTCCCAGATCATTAAACCAAGGGAGTGATGCATATCATTGAAACACTTCTAAGGGAAGTGGAAGAGATAGCATTAAACCATTTGGCCCTTAGGTTATATAATTTAGCCAGTCTCAAATTCCCTTCTACAATGAGAACAATTTAGCTCAAGGAGAAATTTGCATAGGAACACATACCAAATTCAGCTTTAAGAAAATGTAATCTGTGTTATTTCCCAGTACAATAAATTTTCACTATCAAATCTGTGCCTTTTCTTGCATTTATATTAATTATGATATGTATAATATTGATTTGTTAAAAATGATTTTATTTTTAAATAAAATATCTATATTAATTAGGGAAATAATTTTCACTCTAAAGCAGATGTGCAAAATATATACCTTGAATTAAATTTTAGACTGCTTTTCAGCCAGAATTCTGATATATTTATCCACAATATATATAAAAAAATTTGTTTAGTGAATACAAACACCTGAAAAAATAAAAATTACCTTAAAAAAAACATGCTATTGCTTGCCTTGATGGATGATTTAAAATATATAGTTTTTCCTAGTATTTTTCAACTTATTGGTAATTTGTGTCATTCTTTCCATAAGAGCATCTCTATTTTAAAAGTAAAATAGACAGACATTAGCAAATGGTTAACAGGTGGATGATGCTCTAAGTGGAAAGTTACTTTTTATTAACTGATCTATAAATTTGTCCAAACAGATGGCAGAATCCATGTGACTCTGTTTCTCTGTATTTTTTATTAATTAAATTTCAAAGCTCACTTTTTTCTAGTGTTATAATATGTACTATATATTGGTTTTAAGGTCTTTTCTGCCTCTGGGATGGAACTGAATGATAGTCTATTTTTATTATCAGCTAGTGAGCATAGAGAGAAAGAGTATTCTAATGGAAATTCTATGCCAAATATATTTAAATAATGAATTCTCATTTTTAGTTTTCTGAAATGGATTCCATTGATACATTTTATATATACATTATGATCACGTTCAACATTGAGTTTGTATCAGTATATAACACAAATTGATCATCATTTTTTTCATTTTCATTTACAAATCAGTTGTTTTGTGTTTCCGTCCAAGCAAAACCAAAAAAGATATATGTCACTATGAAAAGTGTCACTGATTAGTTATCGCCTTCTTATTACTTTTTTAAAATATTCCTAAAACAGGAAACCACCTCTGACCTTGTCTTTTCACAAATTGAAATCAGGGCCTGTTGACATTTTTCTGGGAACAGAAAGAACATGAATGCATGAGTCAGAACTAACTGAAAACTAGAAGGACTTCTACAATTTACATGACAAAGGTGAATTTAAGCAGAAATATTTGTCTTTATCTCAAAGGAAATAAGATGCACTTATCAGTAATAAAGCCGGCCAATTCTAGAAACAAGCAGGACATTACAAAGAATTATTTAATAACTTGCAGAAAATAAATGCTTAGAACAGAATAGGATTGGATGCAATGGGATGCACTGGAAAGGAAAAGGAAAGAAGCTAATAGCTATGGACAATGGAATGCAATGTGAGTAAAATTTTTATCAAATTACTAAAACTAATGATATAAGTCCAAAAATGATGACAAGATTGTGGTTATAGAAAAGAAACCCTTTTAGTTTTCTGATACATGCAACTAAAAGATTGTTTTTACAAATATCTGCTGTGCTATGCAAAATGAGATAGAAAATGAAAAACTATTTTACATATCTTTTATGATATAAAGCCTGAATGGCCTATTACAATTGAGTTTAATACAATTTAGGATGTGTAGATAATTTATTCTTAAGAAATAAAATCATTGAACCTTAAAATTTTGCCTTATTTCTCTTCCAAATAGCTATTTTCAAACCTTGCTCCACATGAAAGATGACTTGATAGTTGCTTTTTCAATACTTTTAACTGTTGTTTCTTTTTTGACAGAGATCTATAAAGGCTTAAATATACTGATGGCAACCTGCCAGGAATCAGATGCAGGTAGAAAAGTAGAGAGAATCAAAAAAATAAACAAAGTTTCAAACCAGTGAGAGTTGCTCGAAGGTGGATAATAGAGACAGCAGTTTTGTAGGGTTTTTTTTTTTTTTTTTTTTTTTTTGAGGCAAAGAATATTGGACAGTTTCCTGTTGATTGATTCTCTAAATGTTTTCTTTTCATGTTCAATCTTTCAGCAGTTTTTGTTGCTGTTTTCTATTGCACTTTCAAGTAGGAGTTTGATTCGCAGAAGCTCTGATATCAGTTTCTTCTCAGACAAGAAAGTTATGAAAATCTTAAAATGAATGAAATGGCATTTGTACATCATCCATTCATATGGCAAGTTTACTACTGCCCTTGAAAAATTTTTACTAGCTTCTACTAGTCATATTATACTAGTAGACAATAAAAAACAACAGCTTAACATTTCATTTTTTTCAATAAAAAGGGATATAAGGAATTTTTATGTGAGTTTTCAAGTTTATGCCAAAGGGAAAGCTGGTTTGAGAAATTCATGAAAATGGAGCTTTAGGTTTCTTAGATTATGTATCAAGCGACTAAAGAATGAGGAAGTCAAAAAGGAAAAAGTGGTTGGGGGCTGAGCTCTATAAGCTAGTTTCTATCATTTCAATTTATAAAATCTGTATTCATGGGCGGGGGAGTTAGCTCAGTGGTTCCGGCGCCTGTCTTGCAAGTGCAAGGCCCCGGGTTCGATTCCCCAGTAACCACATAACAATACTGGGTGTGGAGACCCACACCCAGCAGCAACCAGTACCACATACCACAGTGCTGGACGTGGTGGCTCACGCCTGTCATCCCAGCACTCGGGAGGCAGAGGCAGGAGGATTGTGATGTGAGTTTGAGGCTGAGCTCAGGGCCAGCCTGAACCACGAAAGCGAGACCCTGTCTCAAAAAACCTAAAAAAAAAAAAAAAAAAAAAAAATCTGTATTCATTCTAGCTCCTTGAGAAAATTCTTCTCAACAGTTTGAAAGCTCTTTCTATTAATAAAATAGTAGAGACTGCTTGCAAGTCTACATTGGTGTTTGAACTCATATGGCCATAGTTGGAACATAATGATACCAGTTGTCTTCATTCTCTTCAAGTCTCTTTGTCAGTGTGGCTGTGTTATCCCTAATGAAAATAAAAATTTTTAATCTCATGTCTCATAGAGTTGGGAAAAGATCATCAAAACCTACTCACAATTTTCCCTAATTGGAGGATATTTTTGGCCAATAAAATGCCAAGGAGAGAATTAGATTTAATATGAACATTTCACTACTGTTAATTGCACAGATCTACTTTTAGGTATTTATCCATCAAGAAATTGAAGTAGATGTAAAAATAATCAGATAACTGTATCTTACTGATAACCTTTTATTCATTTCATCTGTTAAAAATGTACTCAAATTCAACATTAGCAAAGTGCAGTGAAAATGAAGGCATTCTTTTCAACTGTTTGAGTCAACAAACACTGTGGTTAAAGAAAAGTATATCAAAGATAATGTTAAAAAATGCCAACTCAGGTCAGTGTATTCATGGTGCAGCATTCGCTTAATACCAACGTTTTAACAAAGCAACAATCCTGGTAGGAAAGAAAGGCAAAGAGTAAACAGGCCTCCTGTGAATGGTGGGCATTCATCACACTCAAGCTGTTTGGCATCTTCACCCTAAACCAATTTCTATCACGGGAAAATCAGGGCTATTATGTGCTAGGCCATCCCCTATTTCGGTAAATCAATTGACCTTGATGGTGGTGACCAAGTTTTAGTTATTTTTATGGGACTCCTCTAAGAAAGCAGCAAGTCAAGATAGACTCAGTGAATCTGGTGTGTAACTTGGGAATGAACAGAGAGGAAGTCAAACTGAGGACAATCAAAGGCTTTCAAAAGTCATTAGTTTATCCCAAGGTAATTCACATGCTTGCTAAGCAAAGATGATTAAAACAGAATTTTCAAATCATGAACTATGTTAATTTCCCCTGTGTTAGTTCTATGGCAACAAAGCAAATTGCCTCAAACTTCCTCGATATAATATACATTATGAATACTGTACATTTTGACTTTACATTTAAAGTCATGGGTGGGTGAGAAATCCCTAGAGAGCTGAGCAGGTAAAAATTTTCAGATCAATTTCTCAACAAGCAATTATACTTCCTGGAGACACTAAGCAGCAATGTCTTTCTTTGACTGTTCAGGAGTTGGAAAAATTCAGTTGCTTTCAGCATAGGATTGAGTTCTTTGGTGCGGTGCCAGTAGCTGGCTGAGGACAACCTCTGTCTCCTAGCAGCTGCCCTAGTCTCTTCCCATACTGGCTACAGCTGAGACTAGCGCTGGTCAGAGAATATCCTCTCTGATCCTCTTCTTCTATCACCTCGCTCTTTAATCTTGGCCAGGGGAACTGCAGTTCTTGGAAGGGCTCACAAGGTCAGATGGGACACACTCATGTTATGTAGTCTCTTGCCAGCATCCAATAGGCTGCAACCTCATTTGGATCTCTGAGATCTCTCTGATTATGTAAGGCTCCTCATCACAGGTGCTGAGGAATTATATGTGGATATATTTGGAGAAATGCCCTGTCTACAACCTCCATCATTTTATTTCTCTTTCTCCCAAATCAGAAGAAGCCACAAAATGCAGACCATAATAACAAATGAGTAACTAGCATTAACTAGGAACTGCCGGTGTGAGAACCTCCATGTTGTAAATTAAGCAATCACAAGATTTTTTTGGATGGACAATCAGAGCTTCTCATATCTTGCATGGAACAGAAAGCTATGGATAAGCCTACAGTAATTCCAACTGGTACAGAAAGGTCACCTGAAAAACACTGACTAAAAAGCTGGAAGAGAAACAACTTCTCGTTGTGTATTAAAATGCACATGCAATTCTTTCAATAAACTACATATATATATATATATATATCTAGATATGAATATTTTGTTATTTCCTTATACTATTAGTCATAGAATAGTAATTTATGACTAGAAAATAATGTATACTTATTTGCAGCAAGCTTGTTGTTTCCATTTGTGAGAGTTACAATGATCAAGTAAATGTAATTTTTGCTCATGTTCTTCTGTAGCCCTATTGAATGATTTAAGTACAAATTAAAAGTAAATAATAGTTAATGCTAAATCTCACTGGCATATATTAGTACATATATTATTATAATATTTTGACAAGTTTAAACCTCAAGCAATAATTTTATCCTTTTTTGTATGAGACACTTGAAGGGTACAAAGGCAATAAAAATTCCCTTAGATCACATTTGCTCTACTTCAAAGTGAAGACTTCAAAGTTCAAATCTATATTTTCTACCACATATTCTATAAGTAAAAAAGCCTCTCTGCTTAATGGTTTCATTTTCCATGGTTTTAGTTATCTATCATCACCTCTAGTTTGAAAATACTATGAAAACTTCTAGAAATAATTCCGTTTTAAATCAGGGCACCATTTTGAGCAGTGATGGCAGCTGGCCCTGTGGCTCCCCATTCCTCTCAGGACACAGGTCCCTCTTTGACCAGTGACTTACACTGTGTGTGTTCTGCAGTGTCATTTCAGCCTCAGATTTACTACCCTGATGCCAAGGTGTTTGTGTCATGTAATCCTTACTTTCCTTTCTAATGACCTCAAATCACATAAACAGATATGCTAGCTACTCAATATATCAAAGATAAAATGTGCATTTCTTCTGAGTAAAAAAAAGTGAAAATCCCCAAATTTATATACAAAAAATTATATACTCACCAACACAGCCTCACGCGGTTTATCATTACTTAATTTCTAGGCCTCTATTGGAGAAATATATGGCTTGCAAAAAATGGGAAAAGTATACCTTTTTGAATTTACAAGCAGCAAGAACAGGTTCCACGTGCTGCTAAAATTTTATGGTAATTCATTCTGAAAGTTGATTTCACTGCTTTAGAAACGAATGAATTTTCTGAAAGCTACACAACTAGGCTCTCATATTTATTTTTAATTAAGAACTCATGCCATTTTTAGACAAATAATCAATTTTTTACATGAAAGGAGATTTGAGAGATAACTAGCAGGACCTCGGACATGGCATTTTTCCTCATTCTGTAAGGGCACATTAGAACAAATATAAATTACATCATATGGAGCTATAAGCAATCTTCCACACATGACAGCAGTGTTTATACCTCATGCCATTTAAAATACCTCTAATTATATAATAGTTGTAAAAATACTACCTTTCCAAATGGATAGCATACATAAAAATGAGAATACTTAAAAGGGAATTTTGTATCTTTATGCAATATGACAAGTGAAGCTTTATTTAACTTAAAATCAATCAAATAAAAAGATGTATCAAGGCAAAAGCTTGATGAGTTGCTCTAGTTTTTATATTCATTGCTTAAAGTCCTAAAGTGTATGATGTCCTTAGTAATGTGATGGGCATTAGATTTTATAGCAAACAACTTCAAAGTATCAGTGGTTTAGTAACCTCACATTACATTCCCATGGACACCTAGGCACACGTTCCTTCATTCAATGACTCTCACACAGTAACTCTCTTTTTCTGCATTTGCTTATGGCCAAAGGGAAGCTCTCTGAGTGTTAGTATTTATAGGGTAAGAATTAAAAGGAAAGTCTTTATAGGAAACATACAGGTTAAATGGATGAAGTTTTGTATACTGTCTTTTGTATTTCATATTAGAGACCTGCCATGATGTATTATATATATATATATATATATATATATATATATATATATATTAGAAATACAGTATTCTTGTATACCTACAAGAACATGTTAATATTGTATACATGACATCAACTTCTTAGCCATGAAAAAGAAATATTTTACTATAACTAAATACTTTATAAAAGTTTGTATTCAGGATCAACCTTGTTTCCCAAACACATCAATGGGTTGAGCCCAGTTAGATCACAAAGATTTTTAAAATTGTTCTGGGTGTTCTGATTCCCATTTGGTTTAGGTAATTTTCAAAGTCAAAACTTAGTTCATAATCATAGGCATGTATTTTTCAAGGCTTGTTCTTTTCAAGGTTATTTATCATTGCCAAGCTTTCAAAAACATAAACACATCCTGTAATTTTTGAGTTTTGAAAAGAAAAAAATTAATTTCAATTAAGTGGAAACAGATGTCTTTAAATATCAAAGGCCTTTAGAATGCTCAACAACTAATATTAGAGGACATGTTAGAAATATTTTTAAGGACTTAAAGAAAAAATGATGATGATGGGGAAACTTACAGGGAAATTAATTGAGAAATGTATACTGAGTTAAAAAAACAGACATTAAATATGAGAACTAAAATACAGTTTCTGAAAGAGAAATAAAACACTGGCTGACTTTAAGAATTAACTTGGAACAGGAAGCATAAATAATAATTAAAAAGTGAAACAATATCAATAGCAATAATACCACATAGAAAGCAGAACACAGTGAACATTTTATGGTATTTCTTTGACTTAATAGAAAACATGAAGAGAACTTTCCAGCATTTAGTTGGAAAATAATGAGAGTTACTCCATGCTTTCTCTTGCATATATATACATATCTACAGATATGAAAGGGGTGGACAGATGGATAGGTCAATAAAATCTCTCTAATATTGGTAAAATAGAAAAACTTACATATCCAAGCAACTCATTAGTCTTAAATAAATTAAATTTACTTTATCTAGTTTTAGATCTAAGCCAGGCAATCTGTCAAAATACAAGTAAAGAGGAAATTCTTGAAATATCTACCCTAATAATGGCATTAAATATAAGAAACATTCATTTGAGCCCAGGTTACTCTATAAGGAGGCAAATGAAAGATGCTAGTAGATTGGTGGATTCTAAGAGTGGTAAAGAAAATGAAATCAACATTATCTGTTCAGTAAGGATCTTTAGCACAATAGAAAGCAGAAAGAAATGTTTGGCATCATATGTATACTTCAAGAAAAGAAAAAAAAAAAAAGCCAAGTAGAAACTGGCATCTACATTAAAAAAAATTGTACAATGAACAATAAAGAGGTAAATGGGAACCAGGAAGAAAAAAAATGTACATCTTTTTTTTTCCTCTTTGTTTCAATTCCTTTGACAGAAAACTGGCCATTAGGAAGACAATTAGTCCTATGGTTTTGCGGAGTGTATCATCTTCAGAAATGTTAATATGCATATTAGCAGGAGCAGCAAAACATAGATAACATTTTACTACTGTGGCACATAAAATTTAGGTCAATATATAAAACATCAATTCTTAAACTAATGCAGTAAGAACAATTGTGTCATATGTATAGTACAAATAGATTTGCTAAAATAGATGAATTTGAATAAACCAAACAAAGAGATAAAGCAGTCTACAACTGAATCAGAAAGGAAACATTATAGGAAACAGCATGGTAGCTACATGGTAAACATGGATGCAAAATATAAGTATATTTCCAGACTTAATACTGGCAGAAAAATCAGAAATTATCAGGCAAAATGTTTTAAACTTCAGTTATCTCTCATCTGAAGTACTAATACCAGACTTTAAAAGTAGAGTTAAAAAAGAAAACTGATGAAAACAAACAGAAGAAGTATTTAGATAGAAAGGAGAATACCTAAAAAATAGGTATTCAAGAAATAAGCATTACCACAAAAAGAACAGCAACCTTGTAAATGATGAAAATTATTTATCTGGAAAATAAAAACAACTCAATTTTACTTCTACATAGTAAGCTGGAAAACACATGCCATCCACCATGGAGAACTATGTACAAGAACTAATAAGTGTAACTATAATTGGTGATCTGTTAAACCTTACTAACTATTTGAACCCATAGAAAAACAAAAATTGAAATACAGACTTGAAATTCACTATCAGTTTGAAATTAAAAATTTTCTTTATAGTCAAAAATATAGAAGATATAATTCTAGTACTATAAATGAAATGTTCCTTCTAATAAAATATGCAATCTTTCTAAAATAATTTGGAAATAGAAAACCCCACAAACGTGAGCTACACTGTGATGTTGCAGATCGAGCCAGTATTACTCAGTGCTTTGAAGAACCAGACTCAAAAGCTGCAAGAGATCTGTCCAGGCGCGACAGACCGGAGAATCCTGAAGAGAGTTTGGTCGACATCCAACCTGGAGATTCTGCCGCTAGAACGAAGAGGCGAAGGCTAGATCCCCAGCCAAGCGTCTGCCCTGCTCGCGGTGGACGTGCGGAACAAAGCTCTTTCACTACGAATGGCGAATGGCGGTCTTTGAGGACTGCGCCCTTTCCTGTTCCTGCCCGGGACCCCTTCCGAGCAGCTCCCACTTCCTGACACCTGCAATTACTGATGTTACCCCTGGAGGAGGAGCTAATCAACTTGCACGTACCTGGGAATTTGGGGGCTTCAAGTAGATAAACCATAACAGAAAGCTATATTTCATTTAATTAAATAAAATATATTACAAAACAACAACTGAGAAGATAACAAAGGAAAGGCAAATTGGGAGAAAATGCTTTCCATACATCTAGCAGAAAAAGTATTTCAGAAAATATAAATAATTAATTGGGCCCGGGATATAGCTCAGTGGTTCCAGCGCCTGTCTTGCAAGCGCAAGGGCCCGGGTTAGATCCCCGGTAACCACATAACAATACTGGGCATGGAGACTCACTCCAGCAGCAATCAGTACCACATACCACAGTGCCGGGAGTGATGGCTCACGCCTGTAATCCCAGCACTCGGGAGGCAGAGGCAGGAGGATTGTTGTGATGTGAGTTTGAGGCAGAGCTCAGGGCCAGCCTGAACTACAAAGTGAGACTCTGTCTCAAAAAAAAAAAAAAGGAATTAATTGCTTATAATGAACTAAATAATAGGCAGATAACATAATAGAAATTAGATGACATATCTGCACAACTGTCATACTCATTGAGGTACTGAAGATTAATACAGCATCATTATTTATGAAACAAAGATTGAAAACAGAACATATTTACTTTGTAGTCATTAGTTTGGATGTAGGGTTGTATATATTGGGAAGGGTATTTATAACTGTTATACATAATTTAAAAAATATAAAGTGTTATATTTTTAGAACAATTTTGATGTTCATATTAAAATCACATTACTCTGTGACCCAGCCACCTAATACCTACAGATTCACTCAAAGAAATAGAAATCATGGCAACTACAGGACTTACACAAAGCAAAGCACACTACTCTCCTCATAAAATTCTGAAATTATAACACAAACATACATTGATATGAAAACAAATGTACAAATTAGAAATGCTCATATATTTGCATACCACTTACCAACAAAAATGAACTACTATTACTAAGAATACAATATTTATAGTATATTATTTTCTCAAAGGAAACTGTAAAAAAGATTGTAAATTTATAATTCTATTATGTGAAATTAAAGAAACATAAAAGTAAAGCAAATGAAATTAAAGCATTATAGATCTTACATATTATAAATGGAGATATTTTAAGAAAAAAGTAGCCAGATTTAGAAACCAGTGGAAATCTACAAGCAGCACTGTGCACCTTTCAATCCTAGAATCTGTAGTCTCAGAACACCAATAACCAAAATTCAAGTGAATATCTAATGGTATTCACCAGATATTCACTAGAAATGTGTTCTATTTTTTAACTTACTTATTTACTGTTATCGTGTTTGTTAACTTACTTATTTACTGTTATTTTTGTTGTTGAAAAGCAGGAACTAGGAACAGGACAGAGAAGATCTAGAGTTGCTGATTTAAAATGAACATACAAAAACAAAAAACAACAAAACAAAACAAATAAAAACTCTTGGGAAACCTATATAATAACCACACTGGCTTGATGCAAGATAAACTAGTTTAAAGAGTTTTCTCTTGTAAGAGGAATGACATTAATCAAATACCTGCAAGATAAGACCCAGTGGAGCGAAAATGTTGAGAAAACGTAATTAAAAACAAAATCTCTCTCACCCAGAAATCATCTTCACAAGGATATAAGAGAAAGAAAGCTAGCTTATTATTGAATAACCCTTAAGCCAAAATGTGATGCATGTCTTGGGCACTCTGCAAAGAAATTATAGAGATACAAATAAATCTCACTGTTTTCTAAAGAGGTAAATAAGAATTATAGCATACGAGTTTTAAAAGAAAGTGTAGTACTTTAAAAGGAACCATTAGATACATGGTTAATGATAACATCACTAGGTAGTTGGAGTAATTAATCATCTTTGTTAGCTAATTGGTTTACTCAGTAAACAGAACAATAACAACAACAATAACAAATCCAAACCCTAAAAATCTATGGACACTAGATTTATACTCTGTTCAGAAACTGGGATAGAGAAATGCTGTCTTCTGAGATGATTACTTTTTGAAGACAGGATCCTGTATTTCATAAGAGATGTTCTAGAGTAGTAGCCTATAAAAAGTTCCCATACACATCAAAGACTAGAGAATGATCTTATAATTACAAGTACTCTCTGATAGTCTTAGAGAAAAAAATCACATGCCTTCCATTCAATAGAAATAAGCCTCTTAGAATAATTTGTATTTACACTTATACCAGTGAAATAAAAATATTCTCTGCTTTAAAAATAATGTAATAGATTTGAGCAGTTTGAGTAATTATTTTTAAATCTTTAGATAAGTGTAAAAATGGAGTATTGAGAAATTCTTTGTACTTGCTGTTCAATTTTCTGCATTCATAAAACTGTTATAAAAGCACAGTCTATTAATCTTGTTAGTGGTATGCACTGACCTTTCAAGAACAGACTAATGGAAAAGGTGGACCAAAGCTTCCTTTGAGATGTTAACTCAGTATCATTTCAATGTTTTACTTTAAAAAATATTGTCATGCAATACCCTGATCGAAGATTCAAAGTTAACACAAAGATCATATTTATATTGACACTCACATTCTTTCCTTTATAACCTTTTAACTGGACTTCGACATTTAAAAAAAAGAAAAAGAAAAAGAAAAAACAACTTGTATCTGTCTTGGCATCTTACATCACTGCATCTTCCTCCTCTTATTTCCTTAGACTTCAACCAAATATTTTATTTTATTTTATTTAAACATCATAAAATGTGATTCCATAACAATTGAAGGTGACCAACTTATATTTTCCCACTTAGAATTCATCACCTGAAAGAGTACTGCTCGGGTTAGTTTGAGTTCTTGTACTTGATACTTGTTTGATGAAACTATTTTTTTTTTTAGCATATGGTCACATAATGTATTGCTCTGATCAAAAACCTTAAGCTTTCATGATTTCAAGGCCATTCATTACCATTAACAAATTTGATTTAACATCTGTCTGAACTATAACATCCAAACTGGAATAATTTTGTAGTGATATAAAGCCACAATGGAGTGTAAGTGATTAATTAAGATTTAATATGGAATTCAAAATGAAATAGTTAAGTAGACAGCTAATTGCATTCGACACACTGGGGATATAAAATTGTTCTAAGAGATTTATAATATGAGTTATACAACTGATCAGTCTATACAATAGCTGTTTGAAATTACCTTGACATTCCATTGTGTTCAGTTAAAATTGTCAAGCTTTCAAATATTTCACAAAGCTCCTTTTGATATTCTAAAAACAAACAAAAAATGAAACCATAAATAGACAAACTTAGGGTTTTAGCAGTGGAGAGTGTGGAAGTGTGAAGAAAATAAAGTTTTGAATCAACACAGACCTCAGGTGGAATCACAAGTCCCCCATTCGCTTGAGTGATGGCATTCATCAGCAAACAGCTTTGCCAACCACACAGTAAAGAACAGAACACAGAAATTCCAGGAAAAAAAAATAGCTAATATGTTTGAGTATTTACTATGAGACAAATATAAATTTTAAATATATGTATTATATACTATATATATTTATATAATTTAATATATGTAAAGAAAAACAATTATCTTGCATGTTTCACTTTATAGGGTAAAATAAATTAGAGATTCCTATCAGTTTAGAAATTAATTATAAGAAGAGTCGAAGAAAGCATTGCTTTCAAAATGTATCCCAATCCCAGTTCAGACTTTCCCCTAAGTGTTTTAGTTGTTAATGATTAATAATTGATTTATTATAGGATTTGAGTATGACTTCATGTTAATATAGAAACAAAAAAAGAAATTGTATTGTTTATTGAACTTTAACAGTATGATGATGCTATGGTCATAGGTGGGGCTTTGTTGGAGGTGCATGAATAAGTGTGTGCCCAATTCTTGGTGCAATGCTAGGATGGAGGAGTCTGGGATGAGGTGAGTCACCGGTGGGTCAGCCCTCGGTGGGTTCCCAGCCCTAATCCGAGTAGCTTGGGTACAACCTAAGGAACAGAGGCAGGTTCACTGATTTTGCTACCTTCTGACCTCCATGACCTTGTCTCTTCTGAATCACCCTCTGTCATGTACCACTCCGCTATGGACTGAAACCTCTAGAAACTGTGAGCAAAGTAACCCTTTATCTTTTTAATTTTAGGTGTCAAGTAATTTGTCTCAGCCACCAGAGAAAATAAGACAGTCAAGTTTTGTTTTGATTTGTTTTTTGCGTGTGTGTGTGTGTGTGTGTGTGTGTGTGCGTGCGCGCGTGTGTGTGTGTCTTGCATATAGATACATAACAGAAATTGGTACATAGTCAAGAGAAACATTAAGGAATACTTTTTTCTTACTTTAGAAATAGATTACAGTGTAATATCTTTAAAGTATTATGCCTTGAAATGTTTATTTTTTATTTTTTTTAAATTTTTTTTCAGATAGTGTCTTTCTTTGGAGTTCAGGCTGGCCCTGAGCTCAACCTGAAACTCACATCAGCAATCCTCCTACCTCTGCTTCCCGAGTGCTGGGATTAAAGGAGTGAGCCACCACGCCCAGCACTGTGGTATGTGGTACTGATTGCTGTTGGGGTGAGTCTCCATGCCCAGTATTGTTATGAGGTTACCAGGGATCGAACCCGGGCCCTTGCACTTGCAAGACAGGCGCTGGAACCACTGAGCTATATCCTTGGCCCTGGTTGGTGTTTTTATTTGTTTGTTGTTGAATATACAAAGATGGCTTCTGGGAGAAAAAAATCATGTGGATAAAGTACAGAAACTCTGAATATTCAAACATACACTGCTAAGGAAAACAGAAGATGGTAATTAGAACTTCAGAGCCTTCTGAGTCTCAGACTGAGTGAGCTTCCGTTCTGCCCTTCCCTCTCCTAGACAGTATATGCACAGGTAATAAAGCACTGGGAAATATCACTTTAAAACACCAGATTATTAATACAGACCTGTACATCACACAATCTCCTTAATAGATGATAATATTTTGATTGAAGTAAAATTTTTACATCACTGCTCATATGCTTATCATACCTTTTCATATCTCAGAGCAACAATTAAAACAAGAACAGGATTTTTTTTCAAATTAATTACGCACTACATTGTGCATTGGAATGTTTTAATAAAGATTTCAGGAATTTTTAGTGCTTATTTCTTTGTGTTTGGCATGATCCTGTTTTCAATACCTTTTCTTCTTCTTTCTCAAGTTATCATTAAATGTGAAGAGTGGATTTTGACTGAAACCTCATCTTATAGAAAATGTCAGTGAAGTTAGGAAAAACATTTTTGTCACCCAGCAATGTTAGGGTGAATGCATGACTGCTCGACTCAAACCTTAAAAGATGGCTGGTTGTCACACTCCACACTGTCCGTCACTAACACAATCAAATTTATATAACCAGAGGCAAAGCTGATTCCACTGTTGTCGAGACATCCTCTTTCAGTTTTCAGTCATATATCATGTCTGAAGGCTTGCTAACTCTCTTCTTTTCCAAACTTGAAAGTTTGAAGGCACTGTCAACAAGTGGGTCTTGATAAAAATTTCAAAACAAATGTGCGTATCTGTATCTACCCAAAGCATGGGTCTACAGTGGTCAGAGACAGAGCTCTAAAGTCTCATCAGACATTACACATTAGCAATACACCAGCTATCACAGTCCTCTCATCATGACACCAGGAAAGCCTCATGTTGATTCTAGGCCAGTGTAACCAACCAAGAGAGCTACTCAGTCTCACCTATTGCGGTCAAAACAGTGCCACTCTTTCATATGTGTGATTGACAGTCTGTTGTGAGTTACTCATTGTCATGAGTCATTTCACTGCACAGAGGTAAATTAACTGGGAGCAATAATAAAAACTTTGATATAGTCATTTCAGCCTTATGAAAGACACTTTCATATTCTGAGGGTGGCAGATTAGAAAACTGCGGCTATATTCTCAAAGGTAAGATCTCTTTCTCAACCTCATTATCTCCACCTTTGTTCTCAAGTGGGTTTTTCTTGAAGGGATTGTCATAGGAAACCTCCTTATTTATATGCAGATTGATCAGCTTCGGAAAAAAAAAATAAAGAACTGTCTAGATTGCTTTTTGTATCTACAGGATACATCATCGACTATGACTTGCTTGTGCCCTTATATTAATTTTTAGTTTTGTAGCTGATGTTTTGAAGAATGCAACAGCTAACAGCACAAATTCCATATCTTGTGATTTTCTTTCTTTTTGGAATATAGGGATAGACAAGATATATGAACTGCATGAGTTAAATATATCATACACTGACATATATGTGATAAAACAGCTAGTGGAGAAAGGCTACACTGAGTGCCTAATCTAAGGAGAAGTTTCAGTGAAAGGGTAGTTTCAAGTAGAAAGCTGAAGAAAGCCTGAAAACAAGAGGTGTAGGTAATTAAGAGCAGTACATTTTATCCACCAGAAATAGCAATTACAAAAGTCCTGAGGTAGAAAAATAGCTGTCCATACAACAGAAACTAAAATGCCTACTATATAGAGACAGAAAAAGAAAGTAGTTGGAGACAAGGTCCCAGACATTACTGAGAGCAGTGAGGGGGAAATAGAAGCCCTTAAAATGTTGATCACTATTCTGAATAATAGTGTATCATTGGGTGAATTTAAGTGAAATATCTGTAAACTGAGCACAACCAGTACTGGTCATATTTACAAAGTTTACCTGATTAAGCAATAGTTTCTAGAATTGAGCTGCATTATAGAAAAAAAGTTGAAATCAGCAAAGAAAATGTTATACAGGGATAATGTAACTGGCAACTGGCTGCCATTGATTTTTGCTTTGCATGGTCATGGTCTCATTATAGTCTATGCCTGGATGAACTTGATTGGCTGAAGTTTCTGCTCTTAGATGACAGGAAAAGTTTTGCACATCAAGCTAGTATAATGTACAATGTCTACATAGTTTGCTTTGGACCAAACTTCATCACCTCAGTGTGGAGATGGTTTAATTCTACACCTGCCATGATCTGTAAAGTTTTGACTTAATAATTATTGCTAAATTATATGGAAAATAAAATAGTGAAAATAGAAGCAAAAATATCAGATAGGTGATTGAAGTAAACAAGCCCAGTGATGACAGTTGTTGGACTCATAGAAGAGACATAAAGACTTCTTATATGTGGATTTTAAATTAAGACTCACTGATATGGTCCAGGACATCAGAAAGAAGCAAAAGCATTTCAGGTAAAGCAGCGGTGTAATGTCCCTGTGGCCTGAGTAATGATGAGGAACTGGAGTGAGACAGAGAAAGTGCTCAGTAGACTCTCATCCATGGAGAACTACCTTAGTGCAGCAGCCAGTGCCACTGTTCATACACTGCTCTACCCTACCATTCCCCAATGACCAGCCCTCTGATTCATTTCAATTTGGCCATTTCAATTTCATTTGATATAATGAAATAACTTTGCTTCTTCCTTAATTTATGCCATTCACCATACTTCATATTCTATATGCAAAACAGGTTCTCACAAATCTGGACCTGAGAGAGTTGTTGAGTGGCGTTCAATATGACATGTGATGGAGAAGTCTGAAGTCAGTTTAGCCTCAGAGTTCTCCAACCTGTGGTTTAAATTTGATATGTTCCTGTGAACTTGAAAATGAAGAATCTTTAACCCCAAGTTGTTATCCTAAGAAACTGCTGAGCTTCTGATCGAGGCAAACACTAAGAATGAAAATCATCTATCGGCTTTATCACATGGAACTTGAGAAAATGAAACTAATGGATGTCTGCAATAGCCTCATCAAGTGTCTCGATAGAAATAGACCTGGAAACCTTGACAGACTTCAAAGATGTATATGCCATGGGGAAAAATATCCTCTTAAATTCTCTCAGAAAACAAAACAAACAAACAAAAAAAAAATGGCAGCAGACAGTGGGAAGCAGTTTCACTAGAATGAAGACAAAATAACTGTCTGTAACATAAGGTAAACTATCAATTTTCCCCAGTAGCAAGCATTTGCTTGAGTTCATTTTGCATTTTTTTCTTTATTATTTTTCCTTTTTTTTTTTTTTAACAGAGTCTTGCTTTGTAGTTCGGACTGGTCCAGAGTTCACTATGTACCACAGGTCTGCCTTGAACTCACACCAGTCCTCCTGCCTCTGCTTCCCGAGGGCTAAGACTACAGGCATGAGCCACCATGCCCAGCCCCATGGTATGTGGTACTGATTGCTGGTGGGCATGAATATCCACACACAACATTGTTGTATGTAGTTACTGGGGACTGAACCTGGGCCCCTGCACTTGCAAAGCAGGTGCTGGAACCATTGAGCTAAATCCCTGGCCCTCATTTTACAATTTTAATTATGGAGCTAAAAGTGTTTTTTTGTAAGTCAACAAACTTAAGACATTTTTGTAAGTCAACAGACTAAAGAAAATGGTTCTCTGGTAGGTTGAGAGCAGCTCACCCCTGGTTGATTCACTGCATATATTTGGTTTCGTATTAAAAAAAAAATCATGCCAACTGTGAAAATACAGATGATTTCTAGATAAATGCCAGAGGAAAAGTAAAAATCCTACATCCTTAGAGAATCAATTATAATTGTTATTGTGTCTTCGTTGTTTGCTAAACAGTTCAATGAACAATGCTGTGATTTTCAAAATACAATAACAGCAAAGAAAAAGCTGGCATTTTATAAAACATGCTATGTAACTGGTACTGCAATAAAAATTACTGTTTTATCTTACAGAATCAAATCATAAGTGAATCTTAGTATTACAAGTCATCTTCTAAGCAAGGAAGGCTGACTTGAAAAAGGGCTAAACAATTTGAGACTACAAAGCCAGTGAAAGCTTTAAATCCAAAACCTCACCCTGAACATCTCCTTGACTCTGATAATTTGGCATCAGGAATGTCTTTGTTATCCTCAACTTCACTGCTTTTGTTTCAAGGAAAACAAATTGTGCCAAAGAGTCATGGCAGAATATTATAGATGAGTCAAAGTTTACAGATCACATGTGACAGGGGTTTGCACAGTGAAAGGGATAAAAAGTTGCTTCTTGAGTGTCTAAACACAGGGAAAAGAAAATGGAAGGAGAACTTGATTGTCAGACACACAACCTCTTGTTGTGATTGTCAGAATCACAACCTCTTTTATAATTATAAAATCTTTTATATCCTAGTGATTTCCTTCAGAGATCCTGAAGTGTAGCGCACTGGCCCTCTTCAGTTACAGGCTGAAAATTAATACCTAGACAAATTGTTATTTCATTATTGATAATAATCTTGGATGATCCCTGGATGAACCTCTGAGCCTTTTATTGTGATGTTGAGATATCTGTATTATAGAGCTGGCATTCTAATTATTATTCACAATAGAATTAAAGAGAGGTCTTTGCTAAAAGTTTTGAAGCATTCTCAGGAGTTACACATATAATTAGTGTCTTACACAATTAGAATCTCAATTTCCACATGTTGCAGGATAACCCAGAAAACAGATTTGTGGTGCAACATTTAAAGAAACAAAGAAGAATTACCGTTCAAGCTATATACTCAACACAAGGCATCCTGCACCTTGAGAACATTATGTTAAGGAAATAAATCAGACACACAACCATACATACCATGTTTTCACTTCCATGCAAATCTCAACATGTAAATAAACATCAAAATTTTAAAAAAATAAGCAATAGGAAGTGGTAAGATAGATCTTTCTCAAAGGGGAATTGGTCAGAAATGGAAGGGCAGAATGAGAGAGGGAGGGGGTGAATAAAGGAAATATGTGTTTAGTGCACATATCTCAACACAGGGAATGTAAACATTATGTAGTACAAGCATGATTAACAACAATAACCAAACAAACAAACAAATAACAAGTATAACCTGAGCAAAGGCACAAGATACAGAGTAAGAGAACCTAACTTAACCAAAGGTTTCAGGATAGGAAGATTAGCATGGTTGGGATATGGGACTCAGGACCTTGCACTTGGAAGTCAGGCACTGGAACCACTGAGCTAAATCCCTGGCCCTGCTGTGTGCTTCTAGTACTAAGTCTATTGTGACCACGTATTACCTTTCATGAAGGGAAGGGTTCTCTTAGAAATGTGGAATCATAGTTCTAAAACTTAACAAAAAGTAAGGAACTTGATGAAAAGTATTGTCAAATTTGGTCTTAGGAAAGTAATCAGCATAAATATTGCTGATGTAAATGGATTATTTTTGCACAAGAGTAGTGAGATAAAATTTAAAGATAAAATAAAATAATAGCATTATTTGGTGGTAATGTGGCATTCTTCAAATTTGTTGGGAAACAGTTTAACCTTACATGAAACTATTACTTAAATTATATGCATGATGTTTCTTAACAACTTATTTATTACATTAAAATCATGTCTGATTGAAAGGCAGTAATTTTGGGGGACCATTTAGATGGACAGTTTTGTATTAGTCAATACCTTCATCTCAAATATATAAATCACCTACCACTCCTATTTAAATTGGTGAGCATTATTAATATATAGATTATGAAATATTTAATTTTTAATAGCTATGATAAGAAAGAAAATTCAAAGTGCAAAATAGTGTAAGAGAAATACAAAAAGAATTTGTAGTTCTTCATGCAGAAGATTATTTTTCATGCTTATCATTTGTTTTGTCTTGTTATTTGGTCATGCTGCCATCTAAAATCTGGATCAGAAGATCTTGCTGGTGGCCTAAGCTTGTGCTTCTCTCCCGCCACCACTGCGGAGATCTCCTAGAGCTCCGTCCTTCCTCCGAGCAGATGAAATGCGGGATCTCCTCTGAGATTGATTTTAATGCTATTTCATCCTTTTGTGGAAATGAGATTAGAATTTTAAATGTTCAAAATCCAACAGCTTTAATGAAAAGTGATAGGAGTTATCACATAACTAGAGCTTAGAAAGGATGGAATCGTATTTGCACATTATTAAAGATCTGAATAATTTAGGTTATTTTTAGATTTGAATTGCTTAGAGGATTTTAGAAAAGCTCAAATTAAACAGCTCAAAGAAGGCACTTGCTGGTCCTGATTCCAACAATTTTATGTTACTTAAGCATTTTATGGACTGCTTTGGTTGTCACAATGGGAATCTATTTTGGACCTCAGGTCAATGTGGAAGAAATATTCAAAGTTTTGGATGAAGACTTATGCAAATCTTAATACATATAAAACCTCTAAGGCTTTTTTAGAGGCATACATTGCTTTTCCTTTACTTGCTTTCTCCAGGTCTTTTGTAAATTATGTTATTTCATGTTATCATAAAAAGACTGAAATGCATTAGAGCATATGAACATAAAGAATTCCATGTAGGTGTAATTGCATGTATAAGTACATATTAGGAAGGAGTTGAGAAAATACTTTTGCTTTTCTTTCTTTTAAAAATATTTTCTACAATATTCTATGTGCTTAAATATTGTCTGCATCATCACAGGCAACACATGAAAATAATATATTTCTGTCTAGCTGTAAGGAAAAATTAATGGACAGTAAGTGCATCATAAATATTTAGTGCTACTGTTTATGACATACAGTTGTATACAAAGAAGTTTGGTTTTAATGAAATTGTGTTTTTAATTTTTGTATTTATTTGTTTTTTGGTATGTGGATCAAACTCAGGATCTTGTACTTGTGAAGCAGGCACTGACACCTCTGAGTTAGATCCTCAGCAAAATAGTGGGAGTTTTTTGTAAATTAAAGATATTTAGATGTGAATAAAATAGAAAATAAAATAAGGTATATGATCCAGAAACACAGACCACATGCCTTGAAAATATTCAGGGAAACTAGAAAACATTTTAAAGAACAGGTAATTTACTTTTAAATATCGAACTGAATTAAGTGATAATAAAACAATACTGTAGGACCAGGGCTTTAGCTCATTGTTTCTGGTTCCTGCCTTGCAAACACAAGGGCCCAAATTTGATCCCCAGGTAATCACATACCACAGTGCTGGTGTGGTGGCTCAAACCTGTAATCCTAACACTTGTGAGGCACAGGCAGGAGGATTGCTGAGTTCAAGGCTGAGTTCGGGACCAGCCTGAACTACAAAATGAGACCCTGTCTCAATAAAACTAAAGTAAATAAATGAATAAACTTCAAGATGGATCACACTGGATTTGTGACTATATCTTATTAAATGATGAAGATTTAACACTAAACTTCTTAATTTTCATCTGTTGAGAAGATCATATAATCATAATACAATAATAAATTTGAAAAAATTATTTAACAGAATTGGTCACTATTGTCAATACCTACATCCTCATCTTGTTTGTTGCTTTTGATCTCCTAATGTTCTGTGATCAGTAAGGTCTGGAGATCACTCAGTGTGAGACTGAAACATCAGAAGATGATTCCAAGCTGTTGGGTTGATTAAAAGATTCCTTCAGAGAAAACATGAGGAAAAATGACTATATATCTTCATCTCTGTAGATGACAGTCTAACAAAGTGACTTACAAGACTGCTATGAAATATTGTACTGGCTTTTATTTTTAATTCTAATGATATGATAGCTTTATTTTCACTTGCTATATTTAATATGTGAACTTGTGCATGTAACTATCATAATGACGATGCTTGTAAAAGTTCTGTTCCTCTGTAAACAGACTTAGGCAACTCTGTCTCACCACCTTCTCCCTCCCCAACCCTCATCAACTTAGTCTTTGTTCCTTTAATTCAAAGTTTTTAATGTCTTTATTTTCAGTGCTGTATAAAGTATATAACTCCAAGATCAACTTTTTTCCTTCAGCAAGGTGCACTTGAAATCTAATTTAAATTGTTGAGTATCTATCAATCTGTGTTTATTTTTATTGCTAGCTCTTGTTCTAGTCTATTGTCCACACTAAACTGTTTATGAATTCATTAGTCTTTAGTAGGTTATTTAGATTTATATTCATGGCCATTTTGAATACGCTGTGAAATAACATAAATGTTTTTCTTATGAACATAATTTAACCATTAGATAAACACTGAACTATGACCACAGAAAACCTATCCAGCTAATTCATATGGTATTTGTAGAGTACAGTGCTGTATTGTAAACAGAAATATATGAATGTTTAAGCTGGTGTGCACACTTTGTAGCACTTGGTATTGTCAGTACAGTGTTATTTTGTTTTACCTATTCTAATGTGCATTTAATGATATTGTCACAGTGTTTTTAAGAGCATTTCATTTTTGTAAGATTCTAAAAGGTGATAGATGTCTTTCTACATGTTTTTTTATTACTATCTGTATATTACCTTTGCTGAAATGTTTATTCATAGTGTTGCTTATATAAGGACTAAGTGATTTGTTTCTTATTGCTGAGGTTTAAAGATCTGTTACACATTCTTGATTGGTAACTTAGTTGGAGAATTTATTTGCAATTTTTTTTTTAATCCCAGTCTGTGGCATGCATTTTTATTTGTACCAAAATTTCCTTCACATAATAAACATTTTAATTTTGGTGAAATATGATTTCTTAATTTCTAAATACTCAATTTTTCTTTTGGTGGTACCATAAGAACTCAATCTTCCACAACTAGATCAAAGGCATAAAAAAGCTATAAAGGTCCTCTGGGTCAGAATAATTCCAGACACAGCTGATGGGTATGGTTTCAAGAGTTGGGCTATTTCCCTTTAGAAAGCACTGATGGACTGTGTCAGCTTCTGTCCGTAAGTTATCATTTGAGGATGACGTGCTGAGCAGAAGCATATCTTGTCTATAAACATTTTTCCATATAGAGAGAGGTCAGAAGACAGAAATTTTTTAAAAAGAGAAGAAAATTAAGGAAAAAAACTCTCAAAACTTGACATCCCTAATAAAAGCTGGAAGTAAGGAAGTGGTAGACAAACTGCTTAGCATGTGAAAGTCACTGGGTTCACCCTCCGTACTGCAAAACAAACAAGCAAAATTCATATTTCTCTGTGGTAATTAGGTCTTCTAGAAATATGTTTCTACATTTTTTTTTTTTTTTTGAGACAGGGTCTCACTTTGTAGTTCAGGCTGGGCCTGAGCTCAGCCTCAAACTGACTTTGCAGTGATCCTCCTGCCTTTGCTTCCCTAGTACTGGGATTACAGGAGTGAGCCACCACGTCCAACACTGTGGTATGTGGTGCTAATTGCTGCTGGGCATGAATCTCCATGCCCAGTACTGTACGTCATTTCTGGGGAATCAAACCCAGGCCTGTGCACTTGCAAGACAGGCTCCGGAACCACTAAGCTAACTCCCCAGCCCTCTACTATTTGCTCCAGTTAAACTCTACAAGTCTCTGTCATATTGATATGTAAATTTGATTTTCCTTTCATTGATTTTGGTTTTAATCTGTTGCTGCACGCTGTCATTAAACTAACTTGTACAAAGTCCAGGATCTGTAGCCAATGTAAGAGTTGGGATATATTTTTGACCCTGGTCCAGTAAAACTTAAGCAGATCCAGATATAAAAATCAGCATTTGACTGGAAGTAGGCTCCTAACTTGTACTGCTTTCAGGATTTTGTGGCATTTTTTCACTTATTTGGAAACCATTTTTCATGCTTGTTTAAAAAATCCATTGAAATATTTACAACTCTCATAATTTTTCTTTTTTAAAATAAAGGCAACTACAAGATAATATACTTATAATTAAACAAATATTTTGCTTATAAAATTATTTTTATTTTAAATAGAATGGCTTATATATTTTATATTTAAAATCTGTTTAAATCTACTATTTATCTGAACTAATGTCAGTAGGTGGTCTAGCGGAAATACATACATTTACTGATACATTCTGAGTGTTAATATATTGTATTTTAAATTATATACATTGAAATAATTTGCAATAAAAATATATTTCTTCACTAAAGAGAACTGTTTCAATTT